>JAAEAF010003673.1:0-120601 GCA_011037195.1 Triatoma infestans | reverse complement strand
TCAGTACCGTCCTCCATCACACATGGCGTGGGGTTCACTCTTCCCCTGATGATTGTTTGGGTACGGCACTTCTCTAGTCCAAACTTCATAGTTATATCAGCCAAAAATCGTTGGACTGAATCGATCAAAAGATCAAGGTGGTCCTTACGGGCAGCATATATTTTGAGGTCGTCCGTGTAGAAAAGGTGTGACAGCCTGCTTCCGGGGGCAGCGGAATCCCATGCATATCCGTATCTGGAGGATTCCAGCAATGCCGATAGCGGGTTAATCGCCAGCACAAACTATAACGGGCTTAAGGCGTCTCTCTGAAAAATCTCTCTCTTGATTTGGATCATTTCTGTCCGAGTCACTTCCTCACTCGCTGGCATCACAATATGAGTCCGCCAGCTGCCCATGGCCACATTAAGGAATCTTATGACATTCGTAGCCTCGCCGTACAGTTTCAAAATATCAGTCAGCCAAGTGTGCGGAACTGAATCATAGGCCTTCCTGTAGTCTATGTATGCCATATACAAATTACGCTTTTGTCTTTTGGCCTGTTCTGTGGCTACTGTGCCTATAATAAGCAGCTCTTTGCATCCATAGGAGCCTCGCGCACAGCCCTTTTGAACGTCTGCGATGATATTCTCACCATCGACGTAGTCCTGCACTCGTTTCGCTATACACGCTGTGAGTAACTTATACAGTGTGCTGAGACAGGTGATCGGCCTGTACTGTGCCGGGTCTGTTGCGGCTCCCCCCTTGTTTATTATTATTATTATTTTTTAAACTAGTTTTAATATGAATACTTAAACAATGGAACAACAAAGTTTTCAAACATCTTGCAGTACTTTGGTGGCCTTAGAATTACTTTCAACCAAGAAAATTGATTAAACTGTACCGCCCGCTAATGTTTGGCTTATATCCAGAACAACAGTTCCTCTTCTGGCTACTGATTTACTTTCCTATATAGGAAAGGATATAAGGATTTAAATTTATTTATCTATAATATTTTAAGTCGAGCAAAATGTGGATGAACCTCGACAACTGAAGGAACTACAGCAGACTGGGACCAGTATAGTACTCTCTTTTCTGAACAAAAGCAATGTGACCGAAACTAATCATTTTCTGACAGAACCTTTTTCCGCAAAAGAATTAAATTCTGTTGTGTAATCCAACAATAATTCTGCCCCAGGGATGGATCACATTCACTATTCAATGATCAAAAATTTACCTAAAAATGCTAAAGCTTGCCTTTTAAAATTATTCAATAAATTTTGGGAGAAAGGAAAATATCCTGTAGATTGGAAAAAATATCTAGTGGTCCCTATCCTAAAAAACGCCAAACCTCCCAACGACTGCAATTCCTACCGCCCCATTTTTTCTAGAGCCTTGAATGCTAAAGACATATGAAAGGTTGATAAAGGCCAGGCTGGAGTGGTGGTTAGAGTTTCAAAACAAACTTCCTGGCTCACAATTCGGATTTCGACGAGGTCGATCTGTAGCTGAAAGTCAGGCTCAGTTGATCACAGACATTTAGCAAGCATATACCTCTAATCGGGACTTAACTGCCCTGTTCCTGGATGTAAAAGCTGCATTCGATAATGTACAACTTCCTATCTTTTTAACAAATTGTTAGCTTTGGAAATTCCGAGAAAGGTAGCTCAAAAATAATCTCAATGATATTAGATAGGATTGTTTATATACGAGTAAACGATGAAATAATAGGTCCGAGAACAACTCAAGTGGGACTGCCTCAGGGGGGTATCTTGAGTTCCATTTTGTACACAATATACATATCAAATATAGAAATGGTCATCGGTCCTGAAGTGAACATTCTTCAATACGCAGATGATATCTGCCTCTACACTGCGAGTAAGACGGCGACTAGTTGCATAGAGAGCCTAAACTCAACCATGAAATCTCTGGAAGATTGGTCATGTAACCTTGGTCTAACTATATCTGAAAGTAAATCTACTTTAGTCCCGTTTACTAGGAAAAGAAGAGCTCCCCTATCTGATTCAGTGCAAATTGGCAGTTTTAAATTTTCATGCGCAAAAGAAGCCAAGTTTTTAGGATTATTATTAGATAGGAAATTATCCTGGAAAAGCCACATACAACAAATTATGAAGAAAACTTCGGAATTTGGGCGTGTGTTCTATGGACGGGCAAGGAAATCCACTATTCGTCCTTTAGAAGTAATTCAAAATAACTGTCTGCGTTTGTGTTTGGGCTGCCTAAAGAGTACCCCCATAGAAGTGCTGCATGCTGAATCCTGCGAACTCCCTTTCAAGTACAGAATAACGTTTCTTTCCAGTAAACTTCTGATAAAATTGAAATACTTCCACTATGACATATACAATAACATTTCATCCCTCGCAACTAAAGTGCTCACGTATAATTACTGGAAAATTAAAGTACCCCTCCATTGGTTGACAGTTTCATAAAAAGCTCAGAACTATCTCTTCAAATATTCTCATCAGCAAAAATGCCCATGTTTTTGACAGATTTTAAAATCCTGCAGCAAACAGTACGTACCATTAACTATACTAGAGGACTTTTCTGACATCCCTATATCCATGAAAAATACAGTATTTCTTCATAAAATTAATGAGATTTGGCCAGATTCATGTTTCATATTCACAGACGGATCTACATATAATAACTGTGTTGGTGCTGCGGTCTATACCCCTTCACTAAACCTCTCTTATCAGTATAAACTAAATGAAAATGTATTAGTGTACACAGCCGAATTAGTGGCTATCTACATGGCTTCACAATACTTACTGAGAATGGACAGTATAAAATTTACGATACTGAATAATATATCGGGGTATTCCACAAACAGCCATTTAATAGTCAATATAACGGAAACCTTAAATAATGTTAATCACTGGGGAAATCCATATATTTTGGATGGATAAAGGGGCTTCTGGGATAGTTGATAACGAGAGAGTAGACCTGCTGGCCAAGGAGGCCGCTATCATTGGAGAACCCTTAACAGTAAAAATTCCATTTAAAGATTTCATCCCAACTATTAGATCTTCTGTAACAGAGAGATGGCAAAAACAGTATACCAATAACAAAGAGAAAGGTAGATTCTATAAATTTTTATTCCCCAAGTTAAAGAGACGTCCGTGGTTTGCTAAAATTTCAGTCTGTAAATCAACGATAACCAGCATATGCAGAATACGAAGCAATCATGTTATGTGTAGAGCTTGCTTATATAAGATAAACATAGTTAACTCTCCGCTATCTCCTAGATGTGGGGTTTGGGAGGATCTAGAACACGCGGTGATGATATGCCTGCACTACGAAACTGCTAGAGACCATCTCTTTAAAATAATAACGAAAACGAAACATGTGCTTTCAATTACAATACAATTGTTTCAAGCAATAACACAGAGGTACTGGAAGCAATAGTTACATTTTACATGAAATATAAAAAGAATTATACATAAAAAAATACCTACTTCTCGTGAAACATTCTTAATAACGTAAATGGCTAAATAGTGTGGAAACTAAGGCAAAAAAAAAAAATCTATATCTATAGCGTTGAAGAATTCTCGGGTCTTGTCAGGAATCGTTCGGGATCGTTTTTCTCAAATCTTATGGTTGGATCAATTATGAAGACTTCATTCGACTCCGTAGAAATGTGACTATACCGGAATATGGAGTCATGTGCACTTCGACGAAACATCTCATACTCTTCTCCTTTAGTAGAAGGATTCCGGACGAAAAGAATTCCGTTTCTGTTTGTTTGACACATCAGCAATTTTGTGGGTCCAGGTTAGAGTGTAATCTGTTTGCCCGGCTACAACCTGACAAATCAATGCAAAGGCGCAAGCACAAGAAGCACCTTTACGGCGCTTATATGAGAGAGTTGGTGCCAATGGCATTTCCTTCTTAAATCTCTTATTAATCTCTCTGCTTTTTTTTTATATAAATATTTCTTAAGCTTTCCCGCCAATTGTTGCATACTGAATGCTCCTGCCTATCACTCCATGGCCAACAGTATTTCAGTGAAGACTCGTAAATCGAAGATGATCCATCAATCATGTGGCATGTTTATATATATATAATATAAACACCAGGGAAGTCTATTTATGCTAATGCAGATCATATTATATATGGAGCACTCAACTACATTACTACACAGATATTAAGCTCATCTTATAATGGAAAATATTGATGCAGTAATGGGTTTTGGAAATTGAGATTACATCAAAAATGGTTGGATGAATTGATGTTCAGAATGAAATCATTATTCAGAACTGAACGGTTACTGTATTAGTTTTTGCATCATTCAAGATTTTTATAATAATAATAATAATAATAATAATAATAAACCTGGTGTAATACATTCATACGACTTTCTCTTGCTTGGGGGGGGGGGGGAAGTTGTTCGCGTCGGAGATTGTTCTCACGTGCCTCCCGGATAACCACTAAACGAACAGCATCAGACGCCAGGGTAGCCTTTTTATACTGGGCCGCGTGACCTAGAATGGCTGACAAGTCGAATCATGGCGTAGGAAAAAACAATTTCTCTTACTGCAATTCAACATACTTGTAAAGAACAAATTTCTTTTGAAATCAAACTTAGCAGTCTTCAATATGTATTGCTGGGAGAAACTACAGTAAAAACGAATATTGAGGAAGGCAACACCTTCAGATTCGTAATTTTCCCAACAAATTTAATACTTATTTTTATAACATTTAAGAAATGATCGTACAATAAACGGAAATGACACTTTAGAGAAAAGCCTAACGTCGCCCCTCCAGCAACAACCTCCTAAAGTGAATTCTCATGATGCTTCATTGTTTTGGTTCTGAACGATTTCAGATTTTCATCTATCGTCACTTCGTGTAGAAAGTTGACTTCAATTTCATGTTTCTGTCACGTACCACACTGGTTGATTGTATGACTAAAGTTCAACTGTGTGTTCAGTAAAAACTCCAAATTTACTGTTTTCATAAACATTGAATCCCTTAAGAGAAATTCGTAGTTTTCACACCAGGTTATTTCTTACTTTCTCTTAGAGGAAGTACTGCGACCGTGTCAAATTTTGAATATCTGGCTTTCACCGGATATATACATTTCGGGGTCCCCTGAGTCAGAAAAAGTGAATATCAATTACCCATATTAAGAGCTACGACGTTTATGTGGTACATTTCTCCTGCAAAATTCATTTAAGGGCACTTTGTGGGGAGAGGTGTGGTCATGTTTTCCTTTAAGTTGTTATATCAGTTTATTTCACAATTCTATCATCTACATAATATTAATCAGATTTGAATATGTTGCTAAATTCCGAAGTTGGAGAAAAACGGTTGACCGGAAGTGTGACTTTACTGAACAGGTTTTTTCAGTTTTCTGTGATCTTCATAAAAACACCGACTGGTTTCATTAAACTAAACATCTAAATAAGAAGTATAAGTTGTGAAGAAAACTTGTCATTTCTATAAATTGCAGTGAAAGAAAGTCGAGCGAATGTTTCACACTAGATTTTTGTGTATTCAGAGCGCTCCAAACCATATATTCAGAGTACTCCAAACCATATATTCAGAGTACTCCAAACCATATATTCAGAGTACTCCAAAACATATGTTTCCGGTGAAAAATTCATTTCGAAAATTTAGCACGATCGCAATACTTCCTCTTACCATAGCAAGATAAAGATGAAGAAATGAAGCACTATAAAATTAATATTATTTAGTTTCACTCGTGTATATTATATATTAATAGCAATATCGCTAAATGAAATATCTTTTATCAGAAATTGAAGTTATTATACGATATAACTCTTGTCGTAGATTATGTTTATATGTATTGCAATGATTAAGTTAATGTTTGTTTATATATATATATATATACGGAATTAGCATGAAATATGACCTAGATGAGACTTAGCAATCTAAACTATATATATGACAAACAAGGCTGTGGTGCCGTTCGAACAAGGCATTGATTTAATAATTAGGACAATCTGGGTCTGCAGTGTGTTTTGTCGATGTATCATCAGCGAGATAGTGTACTAGTATGATGTTTGGTTTGTGGGGGGGGGCAGGGAAAAACCATGGTTGTTAGTAGTATTAGTTAGTAATTCGACTGTTGATGGCATTGTTGTAGTTTAACTTTCATGGAACCATGGTTCCCTACTAAACTTCGCTCTTCCTACAACAACAACAACAACAACACTGATATAGTTTTTGTGATTATATTTAAATTTATGAACTAGTGTAAACTACAGCTACACGGAGCTCACACTGTTAACCAACCTTAACTTGAAAAATTTCCCCTCTTCCATATGTTTGTTCGTGTTGATTAACATCTCGCGTGTTTCGTCCCGCCCAACTATTAGCTTTCGTTATTTCATTTTTTCTCATTATTTCTTGAGTTTCCTGTTGTACAGTTCAAATAAAACTTCACTAGTTCCTAGAAAAAAGAAAATAATAATAATAATAAGAAACTGGTAGTAAACACTCGCATGAATTTCTTACGGTAATTTAAATTAACAAATTTTTTCGAAACATAGTACTTCGACTAAATGCATATAGTTGGCCTTAATATTACAAAGTAGGTGGGGCAGCGCCCACCAACAATCCCCTAGCAAAGTTAAACATTCACTTTAAATTTAAACCTAACTCATAGATAATGTAAAATCCCCAAATTAAATCAATTTTTGCGGTACAAAAAAAATGTTTCAAATAAAACTAACAAATATATTGAAAAAGTTCGGGTCCGCAATGTTGGATAACATGTGAGATTTTGTCGCCATAGCATGCTTCCTTTTTTACTATTTTTGTTTCTGACCGGTTTCCGCTTTTCATTTCACTTTTGTTTCTGCCACAAAACACACTGTTTGAAACAACCAGTGACTTCAAAAACTTGAAATTTCAAAGACTTCAAAAACATGCATTCCAGTAAAAACTCAATTTCAGAAATCCGACACTTTCTCAGACTAATACCCCCACGCCAGTAAGAGAAACTGGTCAGAAAGTCTAATATGATTTTCTCATGCTGCAGCAGTTCAAGGTGAGTTTCAGTTTAAACATGGAATCTTGCTGTAATTGTTCAAAACTTGTCACTTTTATTTGAAACATTTTACTGAAAAAAGAAGAATATTTTAGAGAGTTATTGGTTGGTCTGTCAGCTAGTTTAAATTTAAATTTGCACAAGCTTTCTTGGTTTTATCATAGAGCGCTCCACTTAAGGGCGTTCACCTATACAAGTAAAATCCCCACCCCTAACTAAACATTGGCAAGCCTAATGAACATTGTAACGTTGTAATTTTTAAAAAAATGTGAAAAAGAAAGAATCATACCAGATTTTTTTTGTCTATTGATAGGTTATTGTTTAATCTCGAGATATGTTTATCTTTGCATTTGTATGTTTGTCTGCCTGACTGTAGGTATGTTTTTCTTTTTGTTTCTACGTTTCCTATGCAGTTTTGTCAGCCCGCATCTAGTTTTTACTTTCTCTTACTCCTGATAAGAGGAAGTATTGTGATTGTATCAAATTTTCGTATTGAGCTTTTACTGGATTTTAGGTCCCCTGAGTCCCAAAAAGTGGTTTCAGAAAATAGTTAATGTGTGTGTGTGTGTGTAACAGTGTAGCTTAAAAACGAAAAATCGCAAAAGGTTTAAACTTATATTCCGTTTAGGTACCACCCTAAGGCACAGTAAGTTATATGTCAAAATCTTTCAATCGGAAGTACCACTTCACTGAGTGGATTTTTTACATTTTTTGCAATTATCTCGAAAATGGTTCTAATGAGTTTCTTTAAATTTGTAAATTGTAATAGGATCCGATGAAAGGGATTTAAAGCATAGAGAAAGATACGAAATTGAGAATCTCACTCGCTACTTGGGCCAGTCTAGAGTCTGGACTCTGTATATATACAGCTGCGCTAACCCTACAAGGGACAGTCTTTAGAACAGTCTTATAACAGTTAGCAACAAGTAACAACCAACTGCTACCTTTCTCTTCACTCATTCTAAATCTCTCGCTACCTCATTTCTAAATACATGTAAGATACTGGCACTTTGTGTTACTTTCTCATTATACAGTCTTCAGCATTACTTCCAGTTTATACATCTCGTAAACACAATTCTCTTCTTCTCAAACCCATTATATAAATAATTAAATATATATAGAACTACAACTTGAAACATTTCATTCAAGGAAAAATTCATTTAAGGTGTTTTTTGGTGGGTATGGTTTCCTCTAAAGTACAATTTTAATTAATTATACGATTCTATTATCTGTATAATATTGATTAGAATGAAATGTGTTGTCAAAATTTCGGGTTTGAAGAAAATCGGTTGACCGGAAGTGGAACTTTAGTGATCAAGTTTTTCTGTTTTCTGAGATATAGAAATACAAGGGGTTTCATTGACGTTGGTAGTTGGTACTGTGCATACAGAGACACCTCTTTTGTTTGGAATATTTTTCCGAGAAACTTCATTGAATGGAGATTTTGAGAGAGAGAGGCATCGCTTTGCTCAAATAAAGTGTTTTTGTTTAGGATTCTACCATTCATTTATCTTGAAGTCAACTACTTCAGTAAGAATTTGTGTTTGAAGAGAATTAGTCAATTATCATTATGTGCATTGCAGTAAGAGAGAGTCGGTGAGTGTTTCACACCAGATTTGTTTCCTACTCGGAAGAACCTCAAAATATGTATTTTTTTGGAAAACTCACTCTACAAAAGTCTGGCCCAAATCTAAAGTTCTCGTGAAGAAGTGAGAGGAAGTAGAAAAGGAAGAAAGTAAAAAAAAAATTCCTACATTTTCTACGAATCCTGGGCCATGCTGTTTTCTCGTTGCTATAGTAACATCTTTCTTTCCGGTCACTGAAGATTGGAGTGGTACAGCCTTTTGAGATATCTTTTCCCAAACTGTGTTGTTTGTACCTGGTCATTTCTCTGGTTTATAAAAATAAACCTGCCAGATTGTGGTAGTTTGCGGTGACAAGTGATGAGTTCTTTACTAATTATTGTCAATGATTTCCTGAGTTTATTAATTTAATCACTAATTTAAATAAAACCCTGAAAGAAACTTTAAATGTTTGTAAAGAGCTAATCCTTTTTATTTATTCCCTTAGTGTACAGTGTTTATTTCTATTTATTATTTCTCCCATTCTTTATTTCAAGCACAACAAATTTCATTATTCTGGTTAGTCTTACAAACTGACACTACTAAAAGGTTTCGGTTTAAATCGATAAGCCCTAGAAGTACCACTTTACTCGATTGGATTTTTTCTTTATCATGAGTTTCCCCAAAATGGCTTCTACGATTTTCCTTAAACTATTTATCTACTATATTTATTACAGATATAAATCTTCAAATTTCTCTCACACCTTATTGCAATCGTGTCAAATTTTCATAGTTGAGTTTTCACCGGAAATACATGAATTGAGATCACTTGAGTACGAAAAATAAAGATTGAATGGTGTATATCATAATTGTTGTATTATTATAATAGTTTACATTATATATATATATATAGTGTATGTAGTGTATATAGTGTATGTATATACTGTGTGTGTGTGTATGTGTGTGTGTGTGTGTGTGTGTGTGTGTGTATGTGTGTGTGTGTGTGTGTGAACAAAATATCACAAAAACGAAAAATCGTAGGAAGCCCAAATTTGGTATTCATTCCGTTCAGGCACTAACACCGCCGCGTGTTTTCTAGCAAATTCCATCAAACGGAAGTGCGATTATTTCTTATATTACGAAGTGAGATTTTCTTAAAAATTGGATTATTAGCTACACTCACACACCTACCACTTTCAGACCTATCACTTTTATTTGTAACATTTTTCTGGAAAAATTGTTTGTAGGTGGCGCTGAGGAATCAGTGACGTAATAATACAAATACTGTGTTTATTCAGTATTATCGGCGCTATCTTTCACAATCTAATCACTTCTGCTACCTACCTGGGTAGTTACTGAATAGGACAATTGAGTAAATTTTGAAAATTAAAACAAATTTATTATTTTATATCTAATAATGGTTTCTACAGCTTTAAGAGGAAGTCGTGTGAGTTTTCCAGACCAGATTGTTTGATTTTATTGTAACTCTCTTTTTTTAGGAATCAACTTAAGGACACCTATTGTGTCAGGGAGTATGGGCCACTCACACTGTTCTATAAAATTCCATCTTTCATAAAGTCTGGACAATTTCCCACCTAAAAACAGCTTCATATTCACCATGGTAATTCTATATATAAAACAAAAATCTGTGTGAAACACTCCAACGACTTCCAGTTTCTCTAGTTAGTAAAATTACATGTATGTAATTGAATATGTGGATGAATGTTGGATAACATCTCGTATTTTATCCGTCGTAGCAGGCGAATATTGACTAAACGCAACTTGTTCCTGACCGACCGGTTTCGGATTTTTATCTATCGTAAGGGTAAATTTATGAAGTACATGCAGAGAGTTCACTTTAACGTAATGTTTCTGTTACCTACTGTACTTGTTGATTGTATGTGGGGGAGACTATAACGTTATATTACTAGGTGTGTGTGTTTAATGACAAAATTTAATTATTATAAATTATGATTAGACGTTAGAAAATGGTGAACATAAATACCATGTTTTGAAGAATACTTTATAATTAAATTTTAATACTGGTGCTAAGTATGCTCAATGTTTTATCAAGTCATTTTTATTAGGGGGCGATAAGAAATTTCAGGAGTAAACTGCACTAATAAGAATAGATAAAGTTGGAAGAAAGGCAGTGCCTTTAAGGCAAGTTAAAAGCTTGTAAAAATAATAAATTAATACTGAAACCCATGCGAGGTAAATAAAAGAAAAATGACTGGGTTTCAGTCATTCATTTCAGAGTAAGGCTATCAAGTTCGTGTAGATTGTTGTACACAAATTGAATTGTCGACACTGGATGAGAGCCCGAAACCGATCGATCAGAATCAATAAAAATAAGCACTTTACGAGTGTAAAAATCCAAACTGTTTCCTTCCAGCGTTGCGAACCCAACCATAACAACAAAAGATATTTGCTTTCACATATGTAGTTAACTGAGTAAAATCAAACTTCCGATTGTGGGATTTCATCAAAAACCTTCAAGCCGGATGCGATGGTGTTATCTAAATGGAATACCAAAGTTGAGCATCTTAATCAATTTTTCATTATTGAGATATTTGGTCCACAATCACGCACACATAGATCTCTTTTCCGGTGGGAACTCAATTTTGAAAGCTTACACGATTGCAATACTTCCTCTTCTAGTGGAGAAAGATATAAATAAATCAATTACTCAATAAATAATAACGATAATTCCTTTTCCTCGGAAAATTCTTTTGGAAAAAAAGAAGGTTAATATATTGTCCGATTTACTTTTTTTCAAGATATAGATATACAAGTTTGATCTTTTTTCTAATGTAAGAATTTCCAGCGGTATGGGATGTAAAGCCCTGATTAAGTTAGGGATCGTAGCTTCACTTAATAAATTAGATTTTTTTCTAAATTTATTTTTAAAACTCTCCTCTGATGAAATAAATAAATCTGTTTTTATTTATTTATTTATTGTTACTTTCATTATGAATACTTTAAATTATGTGAACATTTGTTGGGATATAATTTTTTTTTATAAATAATGAGATAGAATCAGCTTACTCAGCTTGTATGAGATATATATATATAATACTTTGTAGAGAGGATCGAAGAAAAGATCTCGTTAGTGACTTGGAATGTTGGAAGAAGGTAAGGTTGTTGGGGTAGGGAGTACTTTGTCTCCATAATAAGGGCTGTGTAAGTTACCTCTACTCAGATCGGTAAACGGTAAGATTGTGAATTGGAAGCTCCATCAACAAACAAGTTTTATCTACGAATATGACGTACGGAGGGGAGTAATGTGTTTTATCAGCTGAAGATGATGATACGGGAAAACATTTTTATTTTTTATCGCCCCCACCCCGTGATGCTCTTGGTCACTTTACATAATCTAGTTTTAGATATTATCCTTGAAACTTAGTGGAAAGTTATTAGTTTTTTTCTTTTTTTTTTACTTCTTCACAATTCAGTTAAAAGTTTTATGTTGCTGCTGTTTCGAACCACACCCACGGTAGTTTCCTTCAGATGTCATTGCTTTTGTCTGAATGAATGTTGTCGATTGTAAAGTAGTTTATGTAAATGTGAGTTTGTGTGGTGATGAGTTTTGCCGTATATAGTACGCTAAACCCAAATCATTTGCTAACATCAAGTTGCAGGCTACTTTTTTAAACTCTAAGTCGATGAACGGGCCCGCCATCTATAACAGGCTTAATTGTATGTAAACATTTATCTATATAAATGGAGCATCTTCAGGATGTCTTGAAAAAAAGTACTTCCGTTTAAGGGAGTTGCAGCGATAACTTCCTGTCGGATCCCAAACAATATATCGAGTTTGATCGTCCTACGAGTTTCCGCTGTATTACATATATATATATATATATAAATATATATACACAAACGCACACACAAAACAACTATTTCTAAAAATCATTTTTTAGACCTTAATTGACCTCAAAACCTGTACTTCTCGTGAAAAATCAAATTCGAACATTTGACGTGATAGCAACACTCCTTTCACAAGAAGAGAAAGTAAACAATAAAAAAAACAATGATTTAAATGCGATTTCCAAAAGCAGTAGGATGAAGATTGCTGGAAATTGTAATGGATTGCCAAAACTTGTCTTGGCTACAGCAAAATCATAAGGCACTGCCCACAACCATTTAATATGTCACATAAGGCGGATATATCTTGCTACTATTAAGCGATTCAAATTCTAAACGTAGGAGAGAACGAAATCCGATTACCTCTAACACCCTAGGAAAACAAAAGATGTAGATGAAGTTAAGAATCATATATTCACGTAAATATACGCTAGCGTGTTAAACTGTACCATGCCATGCTTTCACACTTTCTATACCCAGTTCGGTAAAGTCCTTGCAGTACTCTGTTCTCCTCAAACAATATTTCAGTGTTCAGTCTGTGTACTGCTTCTACTCTTTATTTTGCACTGTCCAACCCTCAAACCATTAATCTATTAGCTATTAGAATGACTACGTGGATACAGGACCACCTCACATAACGATGCTTGTGTGGGGTAGCAGGTGCACAGCCTATTTGTATCAAGGCAAAGTATATTGGTGCTTGCAGTTAGAGCTGGATCTGTGGAGGATTTACAGATGTATAACCGTGATCTTCTAGTTACGTTTAAACGTTGGCCACTTCCGGCCACGAATAGTTTTATAAACATGATCAAACAAGTAGATTGGAATTCTGACGGTCCTCCAGATTATCAGATCTTCACTGAAGGCAGCCGATCTGAAGAAGGAGTAGGATATGCTTTTGTAGTATATTGTCGAAGAGAAATTATAAAAGACGCTGAATTTAGATCGAACCCAGGTGCTCAAACAATCAGGCTTGCTATCCAGGAGACACTTGCGTGGCTTCTTAAAATTCAACAAAAAGATAGATTGTGGCAGTTTCACGTGTTAACTGATAGTCAAGTATACACTGATAGTCTGCAGATGCTGCTTAATCCTAGAAAACAATCATCTCTGCCATTTAATATTCGTAAGATTCTAGGATTATTAAACTAAAGTTTTAGTTCAGTTCAGTTGGACGAGAGCTCATGTCGGTACCGTCGGACCGATTGCCTAAGAAGGCAGCAGCAAACTTGCAACTTGATGAAAGATATAATAAGCTTCCAACTTGGTTTTTGCAACGATGGAGCAGAGATCACATTCTGCAGGAATGGCAATCAATATATGTGGGAGTCCTCCTGTAAAGGTGAAATAACTAGACAGTACTTCCCTGTCGTTACTGACAGAATGAATTCACCAGAATGCTATTAAATTATAAGATGACCCAATTGCCCGCAAGACATGGAAAGATGAAAGCCTATTTAAAACGCTTTCATATAGCAGTGTCCATGTGGAAATGTAGAGGACCAGACAGTGGACCCTATAATATTCCAGTGCCGTCTTTGGAAAATATTAGAATGCCACTTATTGTGGTAAGCAAATGTTTAAATTATACGTGGCCTAACAACCAAAAGGACCTTCTGAAAGGAGAAGATATTTCTTAAAAATTTCCAAAGTTTTATGAACTCTTAAATCTAGACATAAGTAATTAATAAAAATTAATCCGGAAAAAAAATAACTTGGAATTCAATTAAAATGCAATTATTTTTAGTAATTTCTATTACTTAATTAAGTAATAGCATCTTATTCTAGTTTGTATTTATAATGTATATTAATTTTCGAACAATTTGTTGCCATTTACGAATTGTTGCCGTTTACGTGTTTCATGTAAAATGTTAAATCTTATGCAAATTCATAACAATGCGGAGCCTGGTGAAGTGAAGTATACCAAAACAAAAGTTAGTTCTTTTTCCCAAAATCAATACTCTGACTTAAATGTATTATTTTGAGAAGTACACATAACGTGGAGAGATACTTTACTGAACGCATTGGTTCTGGGTCTTACATTTCTGAGCAGCTCTTCATGCATGGTGACTGAGAGGGAGAGATAGAGAGAGAGTAAGAAGGTGCGGGTGGGAAGTGTTTCCTTTCATTTTAGTTATCTCTTTAGGTTAAACCTCACAGACAATGGGAACGACTGTTTGAACTGTGTGAGAAGGTATCCAGACTGAGAAATGGGATGGATGCAAAAGATAGCGAACCAGAGAGTACCTTCATAGTTTAGGGAGGATATGGGCAAGTAGAAGAGTCTGCCTGCATGTTAACATCTCTTATCATAAGCCGAATAGCCTCATATGTACACTCATCATAAATGGTACCATTAAAAAAAAAAAAAGTAAAAAAATGCATCCCTCCGCCAGGAATAGGAGCAGTTTTAATTAGAAACAAAGTTCTACTTTGAGACACACACAGTTTTCCTTAACTCTCACAAATGAACTAACGAATTCTCTTAATATTTGGAATGTTTACTATATCTTGAGTTCCCCTTAATGGGGAAATAGATAATGGAATCCGTACACTATCCTGAATTTTAATTCTGCGGTTTAGATGAAAGCTTATCACCATTTTTCGATGAACAAAAAAAAAATAAAAAATAAAAGTTATAAATGTCGAGAAAATTCCAAAAAACCGCATTCTATAATGTCGCACTTGCGATTTACTCATTTTTATTCGAATTTGGGATTCATTTGTGAAACAAGTTTGGAGAATGTCGTTGGAGCTGTTTTTAAGAAAATCGTGTTTGGAGAAAACACTGAAACAAAAAAAACAAATTCAGAAGAGTCGCACTTCTGGTTGATGAATTTTGGTGGAAAGCTTCGTGTTAAATGCGACAGTAGTACCTAATGGAATACCAAGTTTGAGCTACATTGATAGAGCTATATACACAACATTCGCTAAAAACATTTTTTTCATATTCAGAGAACCTCAAACATGTATTTTCGGTGAAAACTCAATTTCACAAATTTGGCGCAATTGTAGGAAATAAGAGAACGAAGCAAAGAGAGGTAAGAGAAGAGTGAGGAAGTAAAAATCTACATAGAATCGGTGTTTTGGGGTCCTCCCTAGAGAATATGTACTAGCTTGCAGACGGTTCCTAAAATTTGTAGCTTGCAACTTGGTGCCAGACCTGGGGATCTTCTCGCCTAAGTTATAGCGTTTTTGAATGTACAGGTTGATGTGAATTGTATTCAGGGTTTCAATGGGTCTATTAGACTAAATTAGAATTTGAAATAAGGTATAAAAATTTACAACAAAGTATTCATGAAATAATAGTTTTAAAATATAAATAATGAAACAACACTTAACTAATATATACAAACGTATTATCAACAAACCATGCGGTGAATTCTGTGAGAACAAGATTAGTGCGTTAGTTCAGTTACTTGCTGTGATAAGGTTGGCCAAAACTGAGTTAGAGGGAGGCAAAAGATTACTGTGTACGAGTGGTAAGTAGTAACGATGGGATCTAAGCCAAAGGTGTTTTAGAAAACCAGCACTTAAGGGAGCGCCACAGCTCTATTCTCCGTGATGGATGGGGAGAGGTTTTATGATGATCAAGGCCAACTGCTCTCTTTTTTTACCGCCATAAGATTACCAAACCTTTCAAAGATGGAGAGTAAGTTTTAAGAAGAGAAACATCCAACACTGGAGAGACGGAAAACAGAGAGAGTTTCATAGCAACCCTGCACAGCTTCCAGCGTTTTTGGATCAGTATAATGTGGGCATAGCTCCAATTCAACACAGATTTCCCCCATTCCTGCCAATACAGTTCGCCCGCCCCTACTTATACATATCACATAAATAATGTCGTGGGTGTTTTTTATTTTACTCTGTTTTGCCACTGCCTTTCCAATATACACAAAAGTATGTTTTCACATTCTAGATTTTCTTGGCTTTAACTTTCACTTATTGCTAAAGGAGGAAATGTGCTGCGATCATTTCAGATTTTCGAATTTTATTTTAATCCGGAAGTAGGTACATGTTTTGAAGTCATTTGAGTTTTAGTATAACTAATTTTTAGAATAAGATTTTTGTATGTGCACAATGATGAAAACTCGCAACATTTTGGAACTTAATATTCCGTTTGGACATCAGGGTACCCGACAGGAAGTTATCGTTGAAACTTCCTCAATCGGAAGTACCATTTAATTGTAATTTTCACGACTATAGAAGGTGAAAACTGATTTTACGCTTTACTAGTTTGTCACATCATGCTGTTTACCAACAGCTTTACCTACAGTTAAGCTTTCGAAGAGCCATTTGGTGGAAAAACTACTATAACTGATGGGGGAACATTCCCGCACATTTTAACCCGTTGAAACTCAGGGATATCTATCTAATCGTTATGAGGAAATGTGCATTAAACCCAAGTGTAATTAACTAATACTTTTTACTTACTTCCTGGCACAAAATCTATCACTCGGTTCCTGGTTAAGATCCACCAATTCCTGATCAGCATTTAAGTTATCCAGCCATCTTGATTTAGGGTGCCCGATTTAGTTCTTCTCCCCACAGGTTTGACGTTCATTATTTTTTCTTTTCGGTTGCCGACTCACCGCAGTCTTGCAAGCTTGATGTATTATAAGTGGTTCCTCGAACCGTTTCTTATATACAGAGTTATGACAACTCCACTCATTACTTCCATGCCATAAGGGGATTATGAGAACTTTTATAGGTTCACTTCAATCGATCTGGACTGTTGATCGGTTTTTTATATATGTGTCTTGGAAGGCCGAAATAGCAGTTGTTGGACACTGTGATTTTTGCGGTACTTCCTGGCTAATATCGTTATCCGCCGTAACAACTAATCCCAGAAAATAACCTTGATTATTTCTTCCCGTGGTGCATGTATCATTCGTCTCGGCATCATTTTTGTTCATTTAACGGCGGAATACATTTCTAAAATCCAGATTAAATTGTTGACAAACAAAGGGGATTACACTGGATAATGCTGGCTATTTTATCATCACACCGATCCATGACAGATTCTCAGATTTAAATTATTTTGTACAGTATCTTAATAGCCTAAGGCCTTTTACCATAACAGTTACCCGAAAAAAGTGCCCTGCTTTTCAGTGGCTCAGTCGGGCGAACGCCCGAAACCAATCAATGGCCTCAAAAAGAAGTAGACATCTAGTGAGGTCATTAAACAAAAATCTCTTATATTAATAGTTAATAATAAAATTAATAGAGTTACATTTTTGTATTTAATGATTATGGTAAAATAGGCCTTACCACTTTATTGTAAAATAGATAAATCCTGCTAACATATATTCGCCATTGTCAATAGACTCTCATGAAACAATGCTAATGTTCCGGTAACTTCCTTCACTGTTACACTATCTACATACCAATATAACCTTATACATGTGTAACATACATACATGCATGCATACATATCTAAGTATGCACTAGACATCCATTTATTTGATGTGTCACCCTGTATTGGCATTTGATGGTGTAGTTAGTGGTATGTATGTATTGCCTGTTAGTACAGCATTTATTTTGAAATGGATTTATACCGACCTCTGTGAGTAACATCGAAAAATATGGTTTATATGTGCATATTTAACATTTATGCAAATTTATTTATTTGCGTATTTTTTTTTTTTTACTTTTGTCTTTTTGTTAAAAATTCAGCTGACACTAATCATTTGTTTTAATTAGAACATTGATTATTTACTCAAGTTTTGGAGAAATAAAATCTGGTTCACTTTGAGAGACAAATTTTTCTTTTCCTTGCTTGCTCTTGGAGGAAACTATTGAGGTTGAATTAAATCTTCAAAATTCACTGTTCACCGAAAATATACATTACGTTTATATAACATTATTGAGGATCCACATAAGCTTTCGGTCAAACGATAGTGCGTTTTTTTTCTGCTGAATACTCTTTTTTAAAATTTGCAAAATATCGGTAAACAATAAAATCGATAAACATTTTTAATTGATACACATTTTCCCGGAAAAGCTCTCTAAATTACCACATTGTACCGCTTCAGTGAAATATTCGGTACGGTTCTAAGTACCAGATTATATCAATTTATATATATATTTAAAGCGTTATTACAATTGGAAGTTTAAAGACATTTGGTTAGCCAGAAAAGCAACTTTCGAAGAGGTTTCGGAATTTTCTCGAAAATGACTTCAAGGATTTTCTACATCTTTGGAATTCTGGACATTTTATTTTAGAGATTTTCCAAGAAACCTAGTGGGATATCTGAGAGGTTTGTCTTTTCTTAAAATGTCTCTTCAGTATAATTTTATGGTTATACCAACCTAGTGGGAATTTATGGGAATTAAAATACAGTAAAAGTACCGACTTGTAAGAAAACGTGTCAGTAAGAAATAGTAGTGTGACTTGCTTGACATAAGATTTTTAGGTCTAGTATAGCGCACATCAGTCAGTCAGCTGGAGAGAGATGAGTATTGCAGACAGCTGTCTTTTTGTCATACAGCCGGAAGTAGGAATTTGACCAGGATCTACGCCCAAAATATAGTCCATATTCAGCCAGACGGTCTTGCTGCGTGAACAGAAATACAGTTAGCGATGTTTGTCAACTAAACTAAGCACAACCGAAATCTAGTGTAAAGCATGTTCGTACATGAAATTACACTTATTGCAATCCTGATTGACAAATCTTCATTAAAAGACGGAAATTTTACTGGACATTCTGTTCCATTAAACAAGACAGGAAAAGACGATTGGAGAAGCACTGAAGGTTCACGTATGGGTGAAAGATTTATAAAAGGTAAAATACACAGGGACTTGAAGTCTCCCTGAGTACGTTACAATTGAGAATCATGGTAGATATATTGACTGGACATGCCTTGGAAGACAGTTATTTAACATAAAATAAGACGTCTAATACTTTGTGCCAGAACTGTGACATGGGAGTCAGGGAACGGTGGTACCGTTACCTAGGCAGTGACCCAGATTTGCCAAAATTAGATTCCGCATATCTGGGAGGGCCACACTACCAATGGAATGCTTGGCATGCTTGGGAAGAGTAGAAGATTAAGTTATCTTAAGGTATTGTAGACTGTTGGGGGCAGCCAAATACATTCTAAAGTTTAAAAGTATAACTTTAGGCACTAATTTTGCTGTGACTAATTGTCACATTAATCAGCTGTTGCAGATGTAATGTGATGGTGTGATGTTGTAGTTTGTAGTAAGTAGCACGAGCGATTTTGTATGAAGGGCTTGTTAATATGTAGTTTAAAAGAGAAGAAGTGTTAGCATTGATAAAGAAGTCACACTGTTTTTCAAAAGATATATTCTCTAAGAGAAATTAAGTTAACAACAATATGCTTATAAATTAATTGGAATAAACTCTTAAAACTTGATACTGGCACTGATGTTTTCACTTTGGTAGCTAGAACGAGTCTGTCTTAAAATATCTCTTCTCTTTGTTTCAATTCCTCCCTGTGAGAAGAAGGGGTAGTACAGTACAATGCCATAATTGTTCTTGAACCGTACGAGTAACTGTCTTTATACCTGGCTGGCCCTTTTGCAACATATTTTGATAATTTAGATTTATTTAAAATTTAATATTATTTCAAGTTTCTTGCATCCATCACACAGAAAAAAAAGTTTTTCAAATTCGAAAACTCAGATGCATTTCCGTTGATAAATCAATTTTGAAAATTAGAGATGAACACTTGCTCTTATAAAGAAGAAGTGAATACAATATTAGCACGACACTGTTGTTGTGCAGCTTAAAATTGCGGATACTGTGACAGAATTACTTATTAGAACTGTTGGAATTTGTTTGTATGAGTGTTCAAATATATATATATAAACATATGATTGGGAATGATGTTTGTATCTACCACTCAACTTTAACTTGGTATCTCAACCGTCGGCCATTCAAGTTACGCAATACATCATCAGCTCCCCCCCCCGACCTGCTGGGGGGATAGGCCTGTTTTCTTCTTACACATATGGGGAGCTAAGATGATAGTGAGGATGAATGAGAAGGAGGTAGAATGAGTAAGTAGGAGGAAGTGAGATTATCTCTGACCTCACTACACTGCCATCTAGTGGTAGTAGTACAGATTAAAAACAATGAGATTTATTGCTCTCTAAGGACTAATGACCCCTTTTATCCGGCCACTAATAATAATACAAGTTTGTTAATAGTTATAATACTGACAAATATATATAGTTCTGTTAGGTAATTAATTCTAATTGGTTATATATGTAAGAGATTTATAGGCGGTGTACCAATAGAGGGCGCTATTGTCTATGCACATATCGCTTCCTATACTTGTGCGACTTCTATGGAGATATTGAAAATTAATTTACCCGCCCATTCTTCCTAAAGTTTTACCCGCTTCCTGCATGCAATCATCACGCACAAATTATATATACATGTATAACTATATAATTAATATGAATCCATAATCTTCACATCTCCACAAATTACCGTACATATTATAACAGTTTTACTAAAGTATATATATATATATATAAACTTTCCGTTTTAAAGATAACAAAACTGATTCCCTCTCCTCTTCTTGTTCTTCTTCTATTTCTTCGTCATCGTCTTCTTAAGCATCATACAACTTAAACACTAAAGAAGATTTCAGTCATTTTAATCACATTAGTTAGGCAAATTCTGAGGGAGACTATGCGTAGGTTTGTGTGTGTGTGTGTGAGAGAGAGAGAGAGTGAGAGAGAGAGATATCTCCTTTCTCTGTTCCGCCCCCCATTGTGAGAGTAGATAATTGTAGCCAACCCATACTATGCACTGGCGTCTCAAGTGTTTGTACTAATTCTCATCGCTTACATATATATGTAATGTATATCTCTCCGCTTAAACTATATATGCGTCTAAACATTACTAAATAGATTTTATAATATTATTAATCATCTAGTGGAACTAATTTTAGGACAGTTTGGATATTACATTTTGTTTTCATATTTAAACCTTACAATGACTTCACCTAAATTCTCCGAAATGCACCTGTGGCTCTGTATTCAACTCATAGATCTTAAAAATTATAAATAATTCATAGAGCAGTAACATGCTTTATATTGAAATAGCATATTCGTTTCGTATTCAATTCGTAGGTTGACTTTAAGCCCACCGGAAAAATGGGCATTATTTTACTTATTTTTTAATAATTTTTTATGCATTGATGGACTATAATATTATTATGTACAAAGAAGACAGATCCAGATACAGTTATACGCATTGTTACGCCTAAAACTCTGCGTAATTGCCACTAGTTCAATGGAGACGGGGTGTGCTGGTTATAAACTGTAGGGAGGACAAGGGACGGGAAAGAGGAGAAGCTTAGGAGATCATTAGGGCAAGAGAAAATAATAATAATTATAATCTTAAATACTAACAACTGTAAGGGGCCGGAAAACTAAAATTATGATTGTATAATTCATTTGATGTCATTATTAAATAGAACAGCAGACGCGCCGAGTAGTGAGCATGGGAATGCTGAGGTTGCAAGAAAAGAAACATAAAAAAAAAAACACCTAGAGACAATGCAGAAGTAACAGTGAGCAGTTAGTTGCTATTGAGAGTGAATAGAGTTGAGGTCTAGTAGCGATGTGGTACAGTGTAGTAGTAATTATAAGCATAGTAGGTGAGTGAGACAGGTATATGTACATGCAAATACTAAAACTTATTATAGTTCCGGTCCCGGCGCAGTGTATATACATAATATATATATATCCTATATTTTTATATTGTATTATTTTTTTTGGTTCTTTCTTTATGGATAGATTAGTTTTGTAAAGTAGAGCAGATATAATAGCATTGTTACTAGTATTAAGATTTTGGTATTTTTATATTGTATTTTTCCTTCATTATTAGTAGTTAATTAGCTGAGTAGAGTAGATATCATAGCAGGGTTACTAGTATTAAGATTTTGGTATTTTTATATTGTATTTTTCCTTCATTATTAGTAGTTAATTAGCTGAGTAGAGTAGATATCATAGCAGGGTTACTAGTATAAGATTTGGTATTTTTATATTGTATTTTTCCTTCAATTAGTAGTTAATTAGCTGAGTAGAGGAGATATCATGCATACTCGTATAAGATTTTATAGTGCTATTGGTTTTCCTTACTAGTAGATTAAGAGGGTTTACTAGTATTAAGATTTGGTATTTTTATTGTTTTTTCCTCATATTAGTAGTTAATTAGCGTTGAGTAGAGTAGATATCATAGCAGGGTTACTAGTATTAAGATTTTGGTATTTTTATATTGTATTTTTCCTTCATTATTAGTAGTTAATTAGCTGAGTAGAGTAGATATCCTAGCAGGGTTACTAGTATTAAGATTTTGGTATTTTTATATTGTATTTTTCCTTCATTATTAGTAGTTAATTAGCTGAGTAGAGTAGATATCCTAGCAGGGTTACTAGTATTAAGATTTTGGTATTTTTATATTGTATTTTCCTTCATATTAGTAGTTAATTAGCTGAGTAGAGTAGATATCATAGCAGGGTACTAGTATTAAGGATTTTGGTATTTTTATATTGTATTTTTCTTATCTCTATTAAAGATTTTGGTATTTTATATTGTATTTTTCTTTCTCTATTAATAGTTAATTAGCTGAGTAGAGTCGATATCCTAGCAGGTTTACTAGTATTAAGATTTTCGTATTTTCTATAATTCAATATTTTAACTAATTGGTGCACCATAATAGTCGTCTACTAGGCGTAAGATAGTACAAGCCTATTATGAAATTTAATACATGTATCCTCTTTTGTTAATCTGTCATGGGGAGTAAACTATTGTAAGGGAGGGGATTGCAAACAGGGAAAACCTGGTCTTTAATAAATTATGCTACACCCATGAGCAGAGGTTTCTTTTTTTTTGTGTCCTGGTATAGCCCTACCACCGATCCAGTAGCAGCCGCAGGTGAGTAGCACCCCCCCCCCTCGTGCTCTCTTTATCTATTCGCCACCCCTACATTTGGCGCCCGAACAGGGACCCTAAATTCTATGAGTCATGGCAGACGCGAGGGTAGCGGAGCTAGAGGCCCAACTCAGGGCTCTGCAAACAGCCAACGAGACTTTTGCGAGAACCCGGGAACCCCAACCACGTAGGGACTTAACTATACAAAACTTAATACGGACCTGGAGCGGGGAAGCAGGCTCTATATCGGTCGAAGGGTTTTTCACCCAACTGGAACGAGTAGCGGCTACAGGGAGGTGGGACGAAGAAGACAAGATCGTGGTGTGTGAGGCCAAATTAACCGGGACAGCAGCAGCATTCCTATCGGCCCACCCGGAACTAGTAGCACCAGGGGCAACCTTTCAGGCACTCAAGGAGGCCTTCACCGAACGATTCTGCGATACCCAAACACCGGATTTCTATATTCGGGAACTGGCGGGGGCCCGGCAAGGGAAAGGGGAGTCGGCCCAAGCCTTTGCAGACCGCCTCACTACCTTAGGGGCAAAAACGATGGTCAAGGCCGAGGGGCAGGAGCAGCAGGAGTGGGCACGAAAGGAAGTGGAGAGGCGTGTTTTGGCAGCTTTTGTCGCGGGGATACGGGGGGAGGCAGGTAAACTATTAGCCTACTTGCCACCAACAGACTTGCGTCAAGCAGTGCAACGGGCCATGCTGGTGGAACAGAGAACCAACCAGGAAACAATGAATCGCACAGACCACGTCTTAGGAGTCGCTGAACAAGTAGACCGAGGTGCTGGAGATAGACCGGGAGGACGCCTAGGTTGCTTCCGATGTGGACGACCGGGGCATTTTGCGCGGGAGTGCCGCACACCCACTACCCGTACCAATACAGGGTGGAGCGGACCTAGGGGGCGTGCCCCTGGCCCTTGTTATGCCTGTGGGCAGCAAGGCCATTTGGCCCGGTGGTGCGGGAGAGATACGGGCGGGAGGATAGCCAGAACCGAACCCGGATCCCCAAATGGGGCCGATCTGACAAAGGCCCCGGCGTCAGATCGATAAACTCACGGGGCAGTTTTATAATCACAAGTATAGTATCGTCGGGAGGGGGAGGCTTAGAGGTCATGGTGGGGATGAATAATGATCCGCGACGGTTACTAGTGGACACGGGCTCCGGGATCACCATACTAAGACACCCGGTAAGTGATGTGCCAATAGAAGCCAGCGGAATCGCGGCTAAGGGAGGGACTGGAAACATGTTAAATATTCAGGGCCAGCAGAGGGTGACTTGCACATGGAAGGGGAAGGACATAGACCACGTCGTGTTCATAGCCGAATTAGAAATGGAGTTGGACGGCATATTGGGGTTGGACTTACTGCGAAGACTAGGGGTGGTCATTGATTTCGCACGTGGAGCCGTGGGAGGGGAAACGAGGGTGTTATGGGTAGCGCCTAAGAAACGTAGGAGGGAACGACGAAGACGGAGGCAAAGACGGCAAATCCCCCAACCTGAACGCCAACCACCGGAGCATGTCCGGACGGTGGCGCTCCCAGGAACAAGTACGGACGCGGAAGTGCATAACCCGGTGGAATTGACCAATCCTACCTTAGAAGGCCCCAATGGGAACGAGGGGCCCACGAACGCCGAAGGCATACCAATTGGGATAATCGGAGGATCGGGGGGGAAATTTGAAGAGGAAGTGCGGGAGAAACTAAGTCCTCTAGCGGAGGAGCCAAGACAATGCCTTCTGCGCTTACTACTGGAATATAGGGACGTAATGGATGCCCAGACTGAAGGGAGGTTGCCCTGCACCAGTCTAGTTCAACACCGAATAGTAACGGGTGAGGCTATCCCTATCGCGAGAGCGGCGTATCGGGTGCCGTACCATTTACAATCGGAGATGAAAACTCAGATTAAAGAACTCTTACAGAAGGGAGTAATAGTGCCATCCACCTCGCCCTGGGCCGCACCAGTGGTTCTAGTTAAAAAGAAAGAACAGCCGGGGGAGGAGGAAGTTAAATACCGATTTTGTACGGACTTCCGGGCCTTGAACGCGGTTACAAAAGCCGACACCTACCCACTGCCCAACATTAATGAAATCCTAGACTGCTTAGGGAAAAGCAAGTGGTTCACAACGATAGATCTTGCAAGTGGGTACCATCAGATCGAAATCCGCCCCGAAGACCGGGAGAAGACGGGATTCAATACTCCAGAGGGCCACTATGAGTATGTCAGAATGGCTTTCGGTTTATCCGGGGCCCCTGCAACCTTTCAGAGGTTTATGGATGCAGTGCTAGGAGATTTAAAGGGAACAGAATGTTACGTATACCTCGATGATGTAGTGATCTTCGCGGCAACGGAGGAGGAACACCACCAACGGTTGAAGCACGTGCTGCAACGGTTGAGAGAGGCAGGTCTCAAAGCTAATTTAGCTAAGTGCCAGTTTATGAGAGAGGAACTGGTGCATTTAGGGCATCTAGTAACAAGGTCCGGGGTAAGACCGGACCCCCAGAAGGTAGCCGCGATAGTGAATTACCCTAGACCGTCGACTGTGAAAGGGATCCGCGCCTTTCTGGGCCTAACCGGGTACTACCGCCGTTTCGTCAGGGGTTACGCCGAGACCGCTAAACCACTCACAGAATTGGTTAAGCAGAACACAGCCTTCGAGTGGACGCCAAGGCGGGTAGAAGCCTTTGAACAGCTACGGACAGCACTTATCACCCACCCGGTGCTGCGCTATCCCGATTTTGCCAAGCCCTTCATCCTGGCTACCGACGCCTCGGGAGTCGCCCTGGGGGCGGTACTGTCTCAGAAACTGAACGGAGAGGAACACCCGGTGGCTTATGCCTCCCGCCAACTCAGCCAGGCGGAGAGGAATTACAGCACTACGGAGAAAGAGTTATTGGCCATGGTATGGGGAATTGGCCAATTTCGCTGGTACCTGTACGGTAGAAGATTCACCGTAATCACGGATCATGCCCCACTCCGCTGGACCTTGACAGTGAAGGACCCGTCGTCAAGGTTGGCTCGCTGGCGGATGCGATTAGCCGAGTACGATTACGAAGTAATCTACAAGGCGGGGAGGAAACACACTAACGCAGACGCCCTCAGTAGAGCGGTGGGGATGGTCGGCGCTGTGTGGGATAATCGGAGGGAACGAGAGCGCCTGGCCCGCGACCAGCGCGGGGAGAGGTGGTGCCAGACGATCCGGGAAAAGCGGCCTGAGCAGGTGGTCGAAGACACTGACGGGATATGGCACCTAAGAGAAGGGGCGGAAGGACAGAGGACTATGATCCCCAGCGGGTGGAGGAATAGGGTACTACGTGAATGTCACGACCAACCGTGGGCAGGACACCCCGGTTGGCGGCGAACCCTCCAACTGGTGAAACCCAAATACTTTTGGCCAAGCTTGGTGAAAGACCTCAAGGAGTACGTGACAGGATGTGATTCTTGCGCTCGCCGTAAAAGCCCTGGTGGTTTAAAAGCTCCCCTCGAAAAGTCGTATGTAGCTTCAGAACCATTTGAGATGATATCGATGGATATTGTCGGACCCCTACCAACTACGGCCCGCGGGAACAGATATCTCTTAACCTGCATCGACCACTTTAGTAGATACGCGGAGGCGATACCCCTACCAGAACAGAGTGCCCCGACCATCGCCAAGAGCCTGGTGAAGCATATTATCACCCGACATGGAGTACCGCAAAGGTTGCTGACGGACCAAGGCCGGAATTTTGTATCAGAGCTAATGAAGGAATTATGTCGATGCTTAGGAATCAAAAAGGTACAGACAACCCCGTACCACCCTCAAAGTAACGGGATGGTGGAGCGGCTCCACCGCACCCTGGTGGATGCCCTATCGCACTACGTAAGGAAAGATGGGCGGGATTGGGACACGTGGGTACCTCTGGTGCTCATGGCATATCGGTCGATACCCCATGCGGCGACGGGGTACTCCCCCAACCGAGTGATCTATGGAAGGGAAATAGCAACCCCTACCGAGTGGGCGATTCCGGGAAGGGAGGAAACTGAACAAGGCCACACGTTAGAGGAGCTAACGGTACGCCTCCGGGACGTCTACAGAGAAGTCAAAGCACGAAGCCAGAGGGCGGCGGAAGAGCAAGCCCAATATGCCAACCGTTTCCGGGGTAAACGCACACTTACGGCGGGAGAATACGTATTCTTACATAACCCGATTCCGGGCCCAGGAGTCGCGAAAAAGTTCCATAAGCCCTGGGAGGGGCCCTACCGAGTAGCCCGGAAAGTCACAGACGTAACCTACGAGATTCAGGTAGCCGGGGGACGCGTGACCACCATACATATAAATCGGCTCAAACCGGCGAGGAAGGGCATCCCAGTCGAACCTCTAGAATTAGCAGATCTAGACCAAGGTGACCCACCGCCCCCACAGGGCAGCGGCTACCCCTCGGGAAGCACAGAAGGATACGAACAAGCAGAAATACTGATGCCCCCACGTTGCCCCAGCCCTGAGCCCGTCGACCAGGAACTAACGGACGAAGAAAGTGGCGAGGAGGGAAACGTGGAAGCCCCCAGGGAAGAGAGGTCGGAGGGAGAGAGCATAGGGGAGGAAGAGGACGGCGACTGGACTGAAGGCTTTTCAACATTGTGGCCCGATTCCCCGGAAGAGCGGGAGGGTGGAGGGGCGTACGAACGTGACCCAGATTGGAAACCAAGCATAACCCCACGGGTACCCCGCCCAAGGTCATCATACAGACTCCGCACGCGCGTGCGGGAAGACTAAACTTAACCGCAACAAAAATTCTGTTACAGGCATGGGTCGCAGCGCGCACTTGAATGGGGCCGGAGGCCTAGCCTTTCTGGGGGTCGGAAAAACAGTGCTGACCGGCGATCAATGGCAGATAGCAGTAGAAATCAACTTGACAGCTGTACACCATCGGGCAGCTGAACTAAGCGCGAGGACGTTGGAATTACAAGGAGTCTTAGACAGAGGCGGCTTTCGGGATGTACTCCCAAAAGGAGAATTAGGATACCTGCTAGAGACCGAAGGAGAGGCCTTGGAGGCAAGCCAAGCTCTCCTGGGGATGCTCCCCCATACCCGATGTAAGCGGAGACTGCTCAATTTAGGAGGGCGCGCGCTGAAGTTTCTGTTCGGAACAGCCGACGAGGAAGATCTAGAACGGGTGGATGCCCAATTAGGCCAACTAGAGCACCAAACCGGGGACCTACTCCATCTACAAGAAGCCCATTTGACCCTGACCCGGAAGCTAGGGCGAAGGGTAGAAGCGAATCAAAAACGATCCCTGGAACTGGCCCAAACCTTGAAGGAAGAGGTAATCCTCAACGACCAACGGTGGCGGCAGTTAGATGCCGCACTCCGTAATGTTAGCCTGATGCTGACCGGGTATATAAAGTATTCGTCTGTGCTGTGGAATGATCACCATGCTTACGCTACTGGAACTCCTTCAGCTGCAGGAGGGAATAGAGGCGCTCGCAGCGGGTAGATTCAGCATTGCAATCCTTTCCCCCCGCGAATTCAGTGCTATTTTAACTAAAGTAAAAGAAATGTTACCGTTAGGGATGGAACTAATAACGGGTACTGGCGTGAATAGTGTATACCCTTACTACAAGTTGTCACAAGTACGCGCTATCTCAAGAGGAGAACTTATCACGGTGTTGATAGATATCCCGCTCCAAACTGTCGGACGCCTGTACGAACTATACAAGTTAGAGGAAGTGCCTATTACGGAGCCTAAGTCAGGAATCACCCTCAGGACCTGGAGAGAAGCCGACTACTTAGCAGTGAATCAGGAACAAGAGCATTATGCCCTGCTAAAGTCCAGTGACTACCAACTGTGTATGGGAAGCCGACCCCGAGTGTGCGAATTTTTTGATTTACCACTGACAGCGGGCCACTTGCACTAGTGCGATATTCTTTGGGGACTTACAGGAAGCGGCTGCGCTATGCTAACGCACCGCCTTCACCCGCTTAGCGAGACCCATTTGGATATTCGACCAGGAGCGCACTACATGGATCTATAGCCTACCAGCCTCCGCACAGCTAGCGGTTCAGTGCCGGAGCGGACCAGCTGGGATCACAGACGTACACTACCAAACCATAAGCGGTGCCGGAGAGCTCCGCGCCGAGGGAGCTTGCTCCTACAGGACGGCCGATTACCGGATCCTTCCACGAACCAGAGGCCGTACTAACTGGCAGAAACAAACACCTAAAAGAGACTATCTACCTCCGATCCCTCTAGTTACCAAGGAAGAGGAGCAACAGCTGCCGTCCGCCAACTGCAGCGCACTTTGGCAACGGTTGGAAGAAGAAGGTCGCGTGCAAGATGGGGATTATGATGCCGGGGAGGTTGCTGTTAAAGAACTAATCCGAATGGCAGAGAATATGAAGCAGGAAAGACTACACCGGACACGGGGCTGGAGTCTCTCTGAAAGCAGCTTACTAGCCGTTGCATTCGCCACGATCGTGGGAGGTTACATTGCCATTAGAAGAAGGCAGCAAAGAGCTGGCCCTCCTACGAGGCAGGCAGAGGAAATCCCACCGACCGCCGCAAAGCCCCTGATGATCTATGTTCCCAGCACGGCCGCCTACCCCGAGGCTGACACAGGGGATAAAAGTGTAGCCGAAGGTTAGGCCACAATTTTGAAAAATGGGGGGCAGTGTAAGGGGCCGGAAAACTAAAATTATGATTGTATAATTCATTTGATGTCATTATTAAATAGAACAGCAGACGCGCCGAGTAGTGAGCGTGGGAATGCTGAGGTTGCAAGAAAAGAAACATAAAAAAAAAAACACCTAGAGACAATGCAGAAGTGAATAGTGAGCAGGCAGTTGCTATTGAGAGTGAATAGAGTTGAGGTCTAGTAGCGATGTGGTACAGTGTAGTAGTAATTATAAGCATAGTAGGTGAGTGAGACAGGTATATGTACATGCAAATACTAAAACTTTTGTTATATGGCGCAGTGTATATATATATCCTATATTTTTATATTGTATTATTTCTTTTTCGTTCTTTCTTTATGGATAGATTAGTTTTGTAAAGTAGAGCAGATATAATAGCATTGTTACTAGTATTAAGATTTTGGTATTTTTATATTGTATTTTTCCTTCATTATTAGTAGTTAATTAGCTGAGTAGAGTAGATATCCTAGCAGGGTTACTAGTATTAAGATTTTGTTATTTTCTATAATTCAATATTTTAACTAATTGGTGCGCCATAATAGTCGTCTACTAGGCGTAAGATAGATGGGATTTGTTTGATGTGGGCCTAGAGCGTACAAGCCTATTATGAAATTTAATACATGTATCCTCTTTTGTTAAAGCTGTCATGGGGAGTAAACTATTGTAAGGAAGGGGATTGCAAACAGGGAAACCGGTTTTTAATAAATTATGCTACACCCATGAGTAGATGTTTCTTCTTTTTTTTGTGTCCTGGAATAGCCCTACCACCGATCCAGTAGCAGCCGCAGGTGAGTAGCAACCCCCCCCTGCTCTCTTTATTTCTTCGCCACCCCCCCTACACAACCAATAAATAAATAAAAAAAATTGAGGGCGCCAAGTTAGTTTTTCTTGGAAAAAAGGGGGAGGGGAAAACTACGAAACCCCTGGATAGGACGGGAATTCGTATAAGGAAGAGAGGAACAGGTAAACGGATCGCTAGAGAAGGGGGCAACTTAGAATAAAAAAAATTAAAAAAAAAACGAGATGGAAAGCCAGGCGAAACAACAACAACAACAAAAATTATATATAAAGAAAAAGTGTTACAAGCCTGAGAAACGTACCGTAGTTTCTCAGCTGGAAGTGTGGCCCCTTAACCCATTCGGCCGCCTTCGTCTCTTATTAGGAACTTGCTCTCCACCAGCTATATGATTTCTCTTACTGCACTTTCTTAATTCTGATTTCTATTACGTACCCTTTTTCCAGTGGGTCAGATGAATGTACTTATTCCAAGGAAACCACAAAAAAAGAAAAATAAAGCCGATTGGCCTTACCTGATAATCTTTTTTTGTTGTTGTAAATGAGAAGAAAAACGAACCATTCGAGGATGATCTCCTCTCTCTCTCTTTTAATTGTGGGCCATGTACCTCAGTTAAAATTGTTTGTAGGCAATAGTTAAAATAAAGAGGTCATCTACAAAAAAAATATACATTTATTGTATCGGTACAAAAAAAATGAGAAAAATAAGTAACACCAAAATAAAAAAAAACTTGAAATTGGAAAAGAAAAGAAAACCACTTTGTACAAAATGAAGCAAAAAAAAAAGATTAAAATAAGTGGCCACTTTGAATCCAACTAAAACAGTACTCGGAGTATAAGTTGATCAGAAAACGGAATACAAGTCACAAGACTTAATTATAAGAGCAAATTGTACTTCAAATTGGTACGTACCTCAAAACAGAAAAAAATTATTTACACAAAAAAAATAAATGGTAATTTAAATTTTATCAAACTTATCGATGCAGATGTAGAAAAAAAAAACGAACTTACAGACTAGACGTGCGAAATTCGTTCCTTTTATGTTTTATGTTTAGCCAACTTGCTCCACTCAGGTGGTTTTGCTGTAATTCCACTTTCCTTTGCTGGTTGATCCCCTTCAGGGTATGGCCCAACACTTCCTGGCTGGTTGGCCCTTCACTTTACGAAAAAGAAAGTACAGAAAAAAAATCCGAAAACTCGGTAGAAATTTAGAGCTGATCGCCCTTCACCACTGGGCTGTAGCAACCTGACTCTGCTCGTCACCGCACAGACGCGCTCCCCACCACACATATATACGTGCATAGCTATTGTTTGGTACTATTTTTATTTTAACTTAACTTCTATTTATTATATACAAATCATGGGTCGTCTTTCTTCTGTACTGTCATCTTTCCCGTTATTTTTTTTCCTTTTAGTAATCATCATTATTTTTTTTTTTTGTCATTTTGCAACAAAAAATTACACCGTCAAAAGAAAATTACACTTCCCCCTCTGCCTCCGGAGAGAAACGTGAGGAATCAGGACAAGTGATAGGTTGGGATTATATGAAACGGGATTAAGGAGAAGTATGTGGCTTTAGTTGCTCAATATGCCAGCAGCCTAGCGGTCTACCCTTCATAGCCTCTAACTCCGCAATGAGGTTGCACGCCATTCGGGTAATCCTACACTGTATGGACTTTGGTGCCATTTTACTCGCGAAATGTTGGCTCGCATCTAATTGAGCATGATTTCTTTTCCACACAATATCTCCTGCCTGAAAATTAGTCGTACTACGCTTGAGTTTTACTGCCTCGCTGCTTTTTCGTATGCCCTTGCCAATCTGTCTTTAACCTCATCAAAAAGAAGGGGTACCTTGGCCAATTGCTCCTACCAGCCTCTTAAATTCAGCGCTTACAATCTGCGTCCCATTGTCACATATTATTCTCTGAGGCGCTCCAAATCTCAAAATGACGTTCTCTTCCACCAATTTGGAGATCGTCTTTGCATTTGCTTGCTTCAACGGCAGGAGTATGGTATACTTGGTGAAATAATCTACAATAACCAGCAGATATCTATTCTGTTTCGACGAAACTGGAAGCGGACCCATCAAGTCTGTGGAAATAATCTGCCAGGGCTCGTCGACTACTTTCTGCCTCCCCATTTCTCCAGCTGGCTGCTCTTGCAAGGGTTTATTTTGCAGACAAATACCACACCTAGCTACATATCGGGCAACATCAGCTGCCATAGCTGGCCAGTAATATCGCTCTTTGATGCGTTGGAGAGTTTTGAAGCCTCCAAGGTGTCCGGAAAGCGGGCTATCGTGGTACTCCTGTAGAATATCCAACTTTTGGCGTTTGGGGATTACCAGCTTCCAGGAATATGGCTGGTCACTTAACAGTTTGTTCGGCCTTTCAGTGACACGGTTAAACAGCTTCCTGTTTTCCTCCACTCGCCAATTCGGATACTTAGCTGGCTCCTTTCGTACCTTGCGAAGCATTGAAGCATACCAGTCTTCCACATCCTCAAATGTTAGGTTTACTGCTTCTATAACCTCTTCGTTGACTCTGGACAATGCGTCGGCCACCGCATGTTGCTTGCCAGTTCTATGTTGAATGTTGAACGAATACTGTTGTAGCTTCAGCGCCCAGCGTGCTAATCTACCCTGAAGGTCTTTTAAATTCAGTAGCCAGATTAGAGAATGATGGTCAGTTATCACCTTGAATTCGGCTCCCTCTGGTAAGGACGGAACTTTTCAATCGCCCATAGCACTGCAAAGCATTCCTGTTCTGTAACAGAAAAATTTTTCTCATTCCTTGTCAAACTGCGACTTGTATAGGCTAAAGGCTTTTCACCTTCTTCAAATTCTTGTGATAGGATTGCGATCAACCCCGAAGATGATGCGTCAGTCTGGAATATAAATGGTTTGCTGAAATCTGGACAAGTTAGAACCGGTGCAGAGACTAAAATGTTCTTAAGCTCCTTAAAGGCCTTCATCTGGTCTTCACCCCAGCTCCATTTCTTATTCTTCTTCGTCTACTCCGTCAAAGGTGCGCTGACTGATGCGAAGTGTGGGACGAATCGCCAGTACCAGCTCGCTAACCCTAAAAACCTTCTAATCTGTCTGACAGTTCGTGGTGGGGGAAAGTTCAATATAGAAGCAAGCTTCTCGGGATCCACATGTAAGCCGTCTCGATTCACCACGTATCCCAAATATTTGAGTTCGGTTCTGCAAACCTATGCTTTTTCCCAGTTCACCGTCATCCTGTTTTCTGAAGCCTCGAGAGCACCAAGTCCAGGGTTTGTAGGTGGTCTTTGAAATCCTTGGTGGCAACTACAATGTCGTCCAGGTAGACAAACACTTTCGGCTCCAACTCTGGCCCGAGAACGGAATCGATCAAGCGTTGCCATGTTGCTGGCGCATTGTGCAGCCCAAGTGGCATGTGGATAAACTGAAACAGCCCCCTGCCAGGGACAGTAAATGCTGTCTTCTCTCTATCTTCTTTCTTTACCTTCACTTGCCAGTAAGCAGACTTCAAATCTAAAGAAGATAGGTATCTCGCATCTCTCAGTTTGCCAATATGTGAGGCACATATGGTAGCGGATACAAAAAATTACACCGTCAAAAGAAAATTAATAATTATGTAATGGTTCCCATTACAATACACTTATGTATAAACAGATCGAAAACAAATACTGTTTGAAATAACTGGAAAAAATGTTTGCCTGTCTGTAAGTAAGTTTATCCTGCCAATAAATAAATTCTACACTCTTAAGCATTTTTCTGTGTTTGGTTTGAATTTAAAAATTTTTGTTGAGAGTAAATAAATTGATTGATAATTGATATGAGTAATGGTATACCACAGTTTTTCAGATAATGACCTAAGAAAATAGAGCAATGCTAAGTGATTCCGCCCCAGCCCAGCAATTTCAACAGGCAAATTATCCAGCCAAGATGTCAAACTCATTTCATGGGGCTCTATGCAATGCATATTAATGAGTCATTGAAAGCATATTATTCTCTTCAAGGGCATGAATACCATTGTCAAATCAGAATATCCAGTGAAATTAGTTTTTAATGTATTCATTTTTTTTTAAATCTCTTTAATATAAAAGCAGTTTTTTTTCTAAATGAATGCAATTTTTAAAAAAGGGAAATTTTACGTCATCGAGATTTTCCGAAGAGGAGGAGGTAGAGGAAAACGCTGCTGCGATGATTTTAATATAGAGACGGGCGTTTAGAAAGGAAGGAAGCACTGATTATCAATAGTTTCACTCCATAGACACCAGAGTTTGCTGGTGGCGGTATTAAACAAGGTCCCAGTATATGCAGAATCGCTTTCCACAGTTACTGATTTCCCTATCTTTTGAAAATTCCAATAAGTCCTGCGACCCCTGTACACTGTCATTCCCTTGTCCTCCCTGTTGACTACCAGTTGAATATAAATCCCACATTAACTTCTCACTCATTCTTACCTCTTTCTCTTGGGCGCGCCATCGTCCGATCCAAGTTTTTCTCCCCATACCTGCTTCTCTAGCTTTTTTCTTTTTATAGAAAAAAAGAAGAGTTTGCATGTTTTTTTGGAGGGAGAAGCGAAGAGCGGTGGTTGGTAAGGAGATGAAGAAAAATCATTTAGGCAGGTGACGTCACTAGCTGAAGCACGCCTGACGCATAGAAATGAAGGTGTTTTCGTACCTGTAGGATATTACACAGTAATATTATAAGAGGGGCTGTCGGGAAGGTATCGAGATGAAAAAGGAGATGAAATTGAGATGGTGAAGGTGGTGGGGCTAATGGAGTGGGGCTAATGGAGTGGGGGTAATGGAAAAATTGTAATGGACAGGAAAAAGAGAACAAAAAATGACGAAAGAAAAGAAAGAAAAACTTTCTCATGGGTTAGGTCTAGCGGTGGGGCGATAATAGTATTAGAGGGGGGAATGGCGAATGAAATGACCCTGGTAAATGATATGCTTGCCACTTTTCCACCCGATGAAGAGGAAATGGATAAGTAGGTAAGGGCCAGAGGTGAAGCGCGTAATCGGTAGCACATTTTCAGAATTTGTAAAAACTAAACCTTTTCTTCGCTTTTTGCTTGGCATATTTTTTTCCTTATATTTTATTACTCAGTTCATCTTTTTTTTTCAACATCTGTTGGCCAACCTGTTACTGTGTACTTTATTTGAACTTAATGCGTTTAATAAGAAAGGATAGATGTAGACATATACAGGGAGTGACCATTATTCAACATAGCGGAGAAAATTTATTTATTTAAGAGGCTCTCTTTTGATGTGATAGTCGTTCTATACAGTCGACAAGAAACCATAAACAAATGGAAATGAGAGTGTTTCTATGGTTGAGTGTGTGCGGTACACATCAATAAAGTGCGTGCATTTTTGAGCAATACAGGGGTCGACTATTATTTTGGAAGGTGCTAAGTTGAGAAAACCTATGGTTACATTTCTCTTTGTGTTTTAATCATTTCCAGGGATTGCAGTAGATATGTGTCTAGCAGGTGACTTAAAGTATTCAAAGAGTGTTTTGAATGATCAAGAACTGCTTTTGTATTATAACATGTAGGTGACTCCCTAGTTGGAGATGTTATAGCCACTTCTTTAAGTATCTCGACGTCCCTACGTATATTTCATTTAAGAACAAGAATAACATTAAGATAAGATTAGATCCTGTGGGCACTGGCTGACAAGCCTACACCACGCGATTGCTATGGGTTTTATATGTGGAACCTAAAATTAGAGTAGCCTCTCCAGTTGTTTCTTTTTAATTAGACTTAGGAATTTGGAGAGAGAAAGATTCCTGAGTAAAGCTGGGAGCTAGTTTTTTTGCCCAATGAGGGAAAATCTGAGCCACACAAACCCTTACAGTGACACAATATGTGCAGTGGTGTACGTATAACATTTACATTGACACTTGATTACACTCACACAATATATGGAACCTGCAGACGTAGTTGATGTGTGCAAGTGGAAACTAGTATTTCCCTGGTATTTTAAAAAACACCTGAGTTTCCGGATTAAGTACGCATCAGTGGTTTATTTAGAAACCGTTGTTTCGCCAATATTGCAGTGAGCTTCTTCAGGGTCGTTTTACCTTGAAAGCTAATGAGAGCACTCATTGTTCATTGCAATATGGGCGAAACGTCGTAAGCTAGGCTAGCGTACAATAATGTGTTGGTCTAGACTTGTCCCGGGCCGATTTCTTCATTACTTTGACTTGCTTTTCTCTCGGAATATATGTCTTTCATATTCTATTGATTTTTTTTTTTTTAATTTAAGGCGCGTCAACATCTATGGTCATTAGGGCCCGGAGCGTTCTCAGTGCACTGCCGGCCTTCGGACAGTGTTCTCTCGCTACAGACGACACTGTCCATCACCGAACAGTGAGCTATAGAGGTCCTAGGAAGAAAAAAATCTAAGGGTAGCACTGGACTCGAACCCGAGACCTCCGAGTCCAGTGCTACCCTTAGATTTTTCTAAGTCAGCGCGCTAACCACTTAGCTAATCCCTCCCGTCTCGATTGAATTAGTCCTGATGTTATTGAATCTACGTTTAGTCATGCACACTGGCTTGTTTTCGTTCTTTTCTTATGAAGCAATATCCATTATAAAGGCAAAATCATAGTCAAATTAATTAAATATTAATAGCCCACCGTATATTGCTTGAAATTAAAAAAATAAATAAAATGACGTCAAAACTTTCTGAAAAAAAGAGCTGACATCATCATCTGTGCTACAAAAGTCTGTAGACTGACACACGTACAGATATACGTCCCAACCCTGCTGAAATTTACTCAATTTTATAATTAGAAGGTTAAAACGGATGACAATGTTCGTCTGAAATATTTAATTAAGAACTACGGTTACTATGGTAATGTCATGTCCATTTCCATTTTCTTCTCTCATTGTCTGTCTTTTTTTTTTTGAAGTACATTTTCCAAAGGAAAATAATTAAGTTTTAATATAGTTATTAATTTAGTTCGGACATTTTAATGATTACTATTTAATTTGCTATAACAGGTCGACAAAAATAAGAAAAACCACTAGTGTGAAGCACTCACAGCTTTCTCTTACTGCAGTTAATCTATTATATATATATATATATAGTGTCACAATGATCCTAAGTATTTTTCTTCTGCCCAACCCTCACAGAAACATCCAGTTCCCATTAAAGGTGATGGGAGTATATACAGGGTGACCAGAGTTATATGCTCCACCCACTTTTTTTTAAACGGCGGGAAATTTCGAAAAAATAGAAAACACTTATTTAATCATTTTTAGTCTAGTTTATTTTCAGTGATTGATCCATTTTTTTATACCCCAATATCCCGAGATACAGCATCCAACTTTTTTTTTTCAAATGGAACATTATATTTTTTTTTGCATATTTTTATAGTACTTGAGCCTCTAAAAAAATTAAAAAAAAAAAATTTAAAATCGGTTAGGTTTTTCAAAAGTTATGGTAATTTAAAATATGAAAAACAAATTTCAGTTTAATGTCAAAATTACCTTATTTTTTTTTTAAAGAAGCTGTTCAACTGATTAAGGTTACTGTACACTTTATTTTTTAGATATCCCCACAAAAAATAGTCCATTGGGGTTAAGTCCGGAGATCGAGGTGGCCATTGGATCGGACCATGAGTTCCTAACCACTTTTCGTGGAAATTTCTGTCCAGGTAACGTCGAACAACTCTCGCATTATGTGCCGGGCAACCTTCTTGTTGAAAATACATATCTAGCTGACGTTTTAGAGGGACATCTTCAAGCAGAACTGGCAAAATGTCTCTTAAAAAAGTTAGATACCTTTAACCAGTTACGTTTCCTCTGTAGAAGTATGGGCCGATTAGTTGGTTTCCTAAAACTCCACACCAAACGTTTGTAGAAAAAACAACCTGATGGCGTTTGGCGAAGGTAACTTGTGGATTTTCTTCTGCCCATATTGTAAAGTTCCAACGTTTAAGAAGGCCATTGTTGGTAAACTTTGATTCATCAGTCCATAAAATTGTGCATTTTTGTCCATTTTTTGTGGGGATATCTAAAAAATAAAGTGTACAGTAACCTTAATCCCGTGGCTTCAGTCGAAGATCTGGAACGTCGAATATCTAACCTGCCTAGATGTTGACTTGCCACCTAAGTGCTGCTACAAACAGAGCGTGGGTGTCCAGAGCTTTGGCTTGCCTATCCGTTGATGGTGCCCAGTTTGAAGAGCTTCTTAAAAAAAAAATAAGGTAATTTTGACATTAAACTGAAATTTGTTTTTATATTTTAAATTATCATAACTTTTGAAAAACCGAACCGATTTTAAGTTTTTTTTTTTTAGATGGCTCAAGTATATAAATTATGCAAAACATAACTATAATGGTCCATCTTTGAAAAAAAAAAGTTGGATGCTGTATCTCGGGATATTGGGGTTTAAAAAAATGGATCAATCACTGAAAATAAACTAGACTAAAAATGATTAAATACGTGTTTTCTATTTTTTCGAAATTTCCCGCCGTTTAAAAAAAAAGTGGGTGGAGCATATAACTCTGGTCACCCTATATAGAGAACACAATGGCAACTAGAAATTCATTGTATTTCCACTATAAACCAGAAGATAGAGCTAAAACATTGCCCAAATTCAAATTTTAACATTTAACGACACAGATTTTTCACAACATCCTTTCAAAATGTTTCGAAATAAAAGTGATATATTTTTATCTGGCCAGCGAACATTCCAAGTTTATAGAAAAACACTGTGGCTGTTGTCGAGTTTATAACTGTGGCTGTGTCGAGAAAATTGTAAAAAAAAGAAAAAACAACTCAAAAACCTACTGTGTAAAGTTGCAGTTTCGTTTAGTCGATTTTGTTCAAATTTGGAATTATACGTACATGCTTCAATGTATCTTAATGTAGGTAATGTATGTTGTAGAACAACCATTAATAAAAAAAAATTGAATATCTATTCTATATATATTTGAATAAAATGAATAAAAAAATTGAATAAAAAAAAATTTAGCTTAAGCATTTCCGATTTCGTCCAAAACTTTGGCGCTAAGCGGTGGGAACATGTAGCTACAGCTGTCTGCGATTTTTCAAAGATTTTTTATAAAAAAAAAAACTCTAGTGTGAAATTCTCACACGACTTTCTCTTACTGCAGTTTACACAGATTTACGAGACTAATTGGCTTCAAACTTATAATTTGACTAAATGTTCACTTGTGTTCAATTTTATAATCGATTGGAGAATCTAAACTTAATAAAAATGACTTTTTTGAGGAAACCATACACTCTCCTCCTCACCTCTTAAAGCTTCTTTAAATGAACTTTCGCGGAAAAAGTTCCCAACAAAAGTGAGAGGTCTCCTCTGTATTCATAATCAGTGTAACAAATTTAATAAAATCCGTTGGTGTTTTTATTGAATAAAATCGTAGCTCAGAATTTTGACAATATATTTAATTCTAATTAATATTATAAGATGATTCAATTGTAAAATAAACTAAAGTAGCACCTTAAAGGGAAACATAACCGCACTCTTCTCCGAAAAACGCCTTGAATGAATTGTTCCGGAGAAATATTTCAATTAAATGTTCCGTAGTTAATATGACTAGCTTAAAGAAAATCGTTGGAGCCGTTTTTAAGAAAATCGCAAAAACTAAAACAATCCATTCAGTAAACTGGTACTTCCGGCTGAGGATTTTTGACAGATATGTTTCTGTTGGACCCCCTGACCCCACAAGAAATATCAATTTCGAACTTCCTGCGATTTTTCGTTTTTGAGCTACACACACACACACACACATACACACACACACTCATACTCGCACACATATCGACCATTTACTAAAAAAACACTGTTTTAGACGCAGGGTTTCTCAAAACGTGTATTTCCGGTGAAAACGCGATATCGAAAATTTGACTTGATAACAGCAGTAGTACTAATATTGAAAATCAATATGCTAATTTGAAAATGTACAATCGATAACTATTCTCAAAAGAATATCAGGTTTTGAGTTATCATGTGTATGAACAAAGTTGACTTTATTTCTTTGTATTTTAGCAAATATTTTAAGGAAAAGCAACAAGATAATTAGATTCCAAAATAAATGAAGCGACTAACTATATATTGATGGACGAAGAAAATCTAGGAAATATGTATATTTAGGGAGGTGGCATCTGTGGCTAATGGCGTTATATCTGTCGGTGACGTGTATATAGATACGTATCCTTCGCTCGCATTTCTATACTCTACTACTGCGGCCATATGTTTACTTCAAAATATTACTTTTACGTAAATGGCCTCGCTTCCGGGAAAATGTTGGGAAAATTATGTTATTAATCTATCAGGATTTTATTGTTTCGTTTTGTTTTTTTAAACTTATAGCCTCAGTCGTGAATGAATTCAAATTATTAGAATCGGGATAGATTTTACAAAAATTGAGTTTACAATGAAAATATAAGTTAGATGTATCCTGAGGGCGATAAAAGGATTTCAAAGGATTCGAGTCCAGTGCTACCCTCTATATTTTTTCTTCCTAGGAGCTTCTACAACTATTCGGTGGTATGCACAATGTGGTCTGTAACGAGTGAACATTGGCCGGAGGCCGGCAGTGCACTGAGAAGGCACCTGGCACCAATGACTATAGCTGTTGAAGCGCCTTAAATTAAAAAAAGAGGTCTATAGGTACTTTTGTTTTCAAAAACGACAAATCGCAGGAATGTCAGACACGATTGTATCTTTTAGGAATCACTTGGGGTTTCAGACACGAAACTTTTAGTCAAAATTAGTCAAGCAGAAATCACAAAGACTGAACTAAGATTAGATTTTTAAACTATAGCTTTTTCACATTTAACCTTCAAATTAGGCAGAGACTAACAAAATTGAGAAGGTAATGGATGTTGCTGGGCAAGTGTTGTTGATCGTAAGAATTAGTTTTCAAACAAGAATCAGTTCCTATCAACAATTTGGCAGAGGGGGATATAACTTCATCTGAGATTTCCCATCGTCGCATGATTCTTTATTTGTTAGTTCTCCTTACTGGTGTAAAAGGAAGTACAATAAAAAAAAAGAAAAGTGAAAAATCTATTCTGAAAAATCGAATTTCCGGAAACAAATTTTCTTCTAATTCAGAATATTACCAACGCTTCTAATGTATAGTAATATCATGAAGCTAGCTAGAGAAACCATACCTTGTACTGGTATAGTACTTTAGAGGAAAGCTTAGCGCTACTGTTCCCTCCTAACCTTTCAAAAACTCCCATTTTCCTTGGAAAATATTTCCGATAAAAGCGGTAGGCATTTTTGAATGTAGATAATATACCAAGATTAAAGAAAATCATGAGAAACACTAAAAAGTCGCACTTCCAGCTGATCGAATTGATTTCGCCCAAAATCTTCGTATGAGACGTGTTGATATTACGGAATTTAGGAGTTCCAAGTTTTGGGATTCTTGCGATTTTTCGTTTTTGGGAATATTAAATTTATATTTGGGGGGGGAGCTGCTTAATCTTTACAGATCTGGAGTCCAACTGTTTAGTGGCACAATTTTTCTAGGGAAACTGATTTTTTGTGGATTCTGGGTGAAGATCTACATTATAGTCACAGACAGGCAATTCCTGTGCTCTATGATTCAACTAGTAAATGTTTGTTTAGCATTTAACTATATTTAGGTGAAATGTTAATGTCGATTAACAGCATGAGAATTACAGTGGTGTTTCAGTTTCAATCTGGACTTTTTGTTTTTAATGAGGAATGATAACTACTAACTAATTTCAAATAGATTGTACTGCTGCACAAATAGCAGTGGCTCACCAATTTATGGTTTCATTTAAAACGAAACACAACTGGCATAAACATACATATATATACGCACACACTCGCCAATTCGCTGGGTGAATGTATGGAATCACAAAATTGAATGCGGAATGTGCCAGATTAGCCGTCCAGACTAACTGCCATCATTGGTCAGTGGGTCATTATGTGGTTTGGCCGGCCATATCCACATCCCAGACCATATTGTAGTGGTCACAGTATGTGCTGTTTTGCCCCAGCTGGTCGCCGCCTGTAACGTCCGTCGACCTTCTCTTTCTCTCTCTCTTCCTGTTCACTTTACTCACCAGTAAACGGCCAACATTAGAGTATGCTTTACGATTCACAAGCTTTACTGTTATCTCGTTTCTATTGCTGATTAATGATTAATAATACGCCGCCAATAGGATAATAGTACTTTCTTCATCATTATTGCGGGTGGTTGTTTATGTTTATTTACTTAAATTTTTGCGTGCTTTCCTTGTAGGAATAATTTTTTATTTCTTTATTTTGTTGTATTTTTTGTAAACCTGAAAAAGCCAAAAATATTGAAAGTTTGTTTCCTCTGAGCGGCAGATTTGGAAGTCAATGTGATGTAATGTTATCACATTTATCAACCTTGCCTACAAAATTGCAAGGCAACGCACAGTCGCTGCTTCTGTTCACACGAAGCTGCTTTTATTTCTACCAGAGACTAGACATGTGGAACAAACACTGCCCAAGATGCGCACCTCAGCATTTTCTAAATATTATTATTATTATTATTATTATTATTTGGTGTCCGAAGATGCGGGACTTAAGCCAATACCCCAGCATCCCCCCCCCCCCATACTTCTAAGATAAGCCTAATATCCTGCCCCAAGTATTCGCTTGGAGTTCTTTCCCAAATATGCGGATTCTAGTATTAGTGGAACGGGGACATTGATCTAGGTAGTGGCTAGTATATCGTTTCCCCGACTACTCGTCACAACTCTGACACAAAGTACTAGACTCCTGCCTGACTTCCGGGATATATTTGGAGAGTCAGCACTGGATGATTTGGAGAGTCAACACTCATGCAACTAATATTACATTTCTTGTTGCAACATTTACTGTGATAGATTTAAAATAAATAAATAAATGATCAACGAAATTTTGTTGAGATAAAAGGTCGCCCCAGTGGTAAGTTAAACACTATTTTCGCCGGGAAATGTCTCCTGGGTAATTAATTTCTGAAACAGAGGTTCGTGAAATAGACTTTACTAGAATCCTTTTAGGAATGAGAGTTTTCTTGTTCCTTTTCAATTTGTTAGAAACTATCGTAGAAACTTTGATCATCGTTACTTTTTACCTTCTCTTAGTTATTTATATTTTCTTCAGGAAAAAAAAAAGTTTGTACATTTTCTGAATTCTCGGTAATTCTGGTCAATGATCCCCAAAGCTAACTACCTCGTGTTCTGTTATCCTCATTGTCCATTGACTATTTGTTAGTAGTCTAGTATTACGTAACTCGTACCGTGTCTTTTTTTAGACCACGCTGAACTCCATTTATCGATCATCTGTTTAAACTTCAAAAACTCCGAAATTACTCGAAATAATTTACCGAATTTACTATATAATTTATGTGAACACCTGATTTGATACCTAGGCTTAATTTTATTTCCACAATTTCACTTTCTCTTGATTGCTGTAATAGGAAGTATGATGTAGAGTTGGTTCTCACGAAGTTCAGTTTGTGTTTTGTTGAGAAAGCATCAAACCGAAGATGCGATTTTTCATTAATTATTATTTTCCTCTAGTTTCAATAGAATGTGGGGTTTGTAGAGGGAATGTGGAGGTGTGAAAATTTCAACTTTGATAAACTTTTTGTACGAGTTGATTGGAGAAAATACCACATGAGAATTTCGTATGATATTCATATCAAATTTTTACTTTAAAGATTGAAATTCATTGAATAGGTTTCAACAATAGGTTTTTGATTCCACTTTCTCATCAATATCAAATTTCTGTCCTTCTATCTCTGTGACATTTAATTAAACATAATATCCTTATATTACATTTTAATTTAACATATAACTTCCATATAATAAATATAAAAATATATAAAATTGTAAACAAGTTTGCATCAATGTTTGATGTATAATAGGAATAATATTAAGATGAAAAAAAATCATTTTTATTGGTCGGCAGCTTATTTTTCCCTTGCAATATTACAAATACAATACATGTAATACAAGATGCACTTTTTCAATTATTCACAATATTTTTTCTTTAATTATAAATAGGTGTTTGTGGTAAGCACGTCTTGTGGCAGTTTTGGTTTCAGTCTTCGTTGTGCTGTTGTCAGTCCAAGACTGCGGTCTGTCCCAGCTTCTGTGTTGGATAGGTTGTCTAAAAATTTTTCTGTAGTCTTGTCCATAAATGCTTTTAAGAATGATAATTGTTGCTCCCTGTGAGCTGTTCGTTCCGTATGAACTGCGGTACTCCCAGGGCGATACGCAGGACTTTGTTTTGAAAGATCGCAGTCTTGTTAGCTCCTATTCATACAGGACTGGTGTACGATAGTGTACGAAGTGTACAGAGAAGTCTAGAGCATTGTGGTTTCAGTGGTGTACGTCTGTTTATGAGGGGTAACAATTTAGCCGTTCCTGCATATTAGAAGAAAACTCAGAAAAATTATCTAAAACTTAATTTAGCCTTAGTTAACTTTTTAACTTAGTAAGTCTCTGCAAGTTCAGGTGGCCAATATAACTGGGGCATTAGTGGTAATACGTCCCCTTCAGAACAGAGCTCAATTCAATGTAATACTAAACGGCAAATGATCAGAATAATTTACCCAAAGTACTTGAAAATCACCAATAACAGAAATACAGTCAAGAGAGGTCGCACATATATCGTTAACAGAACACCAATTTTTACTTTCTCTTACTATTACTAATATGAGTGAATTCTCCCTCACTGTCACCTGGAAATCTTCCATTAAAAATCAATAAATTGTAATTATCCCTCAATTCCAAAAAACTTGTACCCCCCCATTATGAACCCCATCCCTGAAACTCTGGTCAGCTGACACTTGTTATTATTAATCTGAGACGCAGCATTTCTAATAATACAGTCCCCATCTATCATAAAATTATAAGAGCAAGGAGGGTTTCCAAATTTGAAAAAATTCTCCTAAAAATTACAGTTGATATAATAGGATAAATTAAAAATTTTGTTGTAGGACAATTAAATGGAATAAAATCCACCCCATCAATTAAAAAAAAAAATATTAAGTTATTAGGGAGAAAAGATCTAATCCCAAGAGCTCGCCGTCAATGGCTCGACCAAATGCACAATTTTTTATTGTAGGAACATAACAAAGGCTATATTCGCCAAAAACTAAAATTAAAAGAACTATCATTATCTTTTGTTAAAAAAATTTCTAATAATATAAAAATATCAAAATTTTTAATCAAATTTAAAAAAAGGGGATCTCTAATCTTGGATTTTAAACCTGCCACATCAAACGAATTAACACTTAACTTAATCATTGAATTGTAGAATGATAAAAGTTGACGCCGGCCGACAAAGTCCCCTCAAGATGCCTCAGCGGTTTGAGCTATTGAGACAGGACCAGAAACTGAGGTTGCATCACCTGATGATGTTCTCTCAGGAATAACATTCATGAGAACATCAGACATAAACTTAGAGAGATCAGCACCAACAATCTCACTCGCTTCATGACTCCAGAATCGCTGCCAATTCTTAAGCTCTCACTCAGAGACCATTTAAGCATATTAGCTGCAATATGAAGACGATCCGCGCTTACATAAACTTTCATATTCGTCTTCAATCTTAAAATTTCCTTTCTGACCAGCAACAATGTAGTATGATTCCTTCTAACATTTACTGGAAATTCATTACTCATACTAATTCCTGTACTTTTAGACGCTTAACACACTTCAGAACTGTCAGTTTGTCCAAAAAACGAACAAAAGCTACCATTAAAGGTCTGCGTGTTAATCCTCTTCTGCCTAGTGGGAATACAGATAAAGGTCTTGACTAAATGTATAACATCACCTCCCTTACATTTTAAATCTCTAATAATTAAGTTGTTACGGCGAGATTTAATTTCAATATCGTCAAGAATTCTATCCGTCTTATCATGCGCTAATTTTAAGTTATTAACATCTCTATTCTCCTCTCTAAGAATTTGATGTCTTCATTAAGTGTCTTAAACCCATAGTTATAAGAACATAAATAGATTTGAACTTCTTGCTAAGAGAACTCAAATCAGCTTTGAGCGGCGCCAAAGCATCATTAATAATACGAGATAGTGAATGCAATAATTTAGCCTTTGACATCACATTCTCAACATCCACATGAGTATTATACCCAACAATAATTTTTTTTGGTTCATTCCGGCTAATTCTGGTGAGATTCTAATTCTCCAGAAGAACTAGATGTTCTCCAGAAGAACTAGATGTTCGAGCTGTAGGGGTAATGTAAAACCCCGATTTTTGACGCATTAAATATCTTAAATATCTAGTAAGAACTATTTCAAAATAAATTATTAAATATAAATAAAGAGATATAAATAAATAAATAAATAAAATAAATATTTATATAAATTGTAAGAAATAAAAAATAGCTGATGTAAAATGAAGACAGCTGACAGAAGAATGACGGAAGTAATATAAAGTTCTAATTCATACAAAAAGCAAAATAATAAATATTTACTTTCAAATCAGAACAGCAGACAGGTGACCTGCAGACAGGTGACCTGCAGACAGGTGACCTGCAGACAGGTGACCTGCAGACAGGTGACCTGCAGACAGATGTTCTGCAGACAGGCGACCTGCAGGCAGGCGACCTGCAGACAGGCGACCTGCAGACAGGCGACCCGAAGACAGGCGACCTGCAGACAGGCGACCTGCAGACAGATGACCTGCAGGCAGGCGACCTGCAGGCAGGCGACCTGCAGACAGGCGACCTGCAGACGTGCGCATAAATAGAAGAAAGAGATAAAGGAGAAAGAAAAATACGTTTAGTAATGTCCTGGGACATTAGTCCTGAGTCATTAGTCACTTAAGGACAACAAAATAAATTTAAATAAAATCAAATAACTTTTACTCTGAGAGCCTGCCAAAATATTTACACAAAATATAAAAGAAAAGAAAGAAAGAAAAAGAATTCGAATTTCATTTTAAAATTTAAGAACGAAACTTTAACAAAAATTAAAAAGATTGGACAACTATTTACAGTACCAGTTTTTATAAAAAATGTGTATATAGAAGTGACAATATAGTAACTATATAATAATGATTAGATTATAGCAATACTCGTAATATTAATATTAATATTAATAGAGCTCATATAAGTAATATTTAAAGGTATTGGCAGGTATTCCACAGAGAGAATTCCATAACATACATGCTTTTTAAATGAAATGAATTCTGATAAGTTGCAGTTCTAGGTGTAGGTGTATATAACTTTGTATCTACTTGTCGAGTAGGTCTTAAGTGCAACTGTCCTTTGTTACTAAACAGTGAATACCAATAGTCTGTCAATTTATTTCTGAACAGAAAATAAATAAAAGCATTTAATAAATATTACCTTCTGTGTTCAATATTTAGCCAGTTCAGCCGGTGGTAATAAGGAATTCATTTTTCCTGACGCCAAAAATGAAAGGAACTCTAGACTGTAGAGCTCTTTGTATCCTCGTATTCAGTTCAGAACTCAGGTCTAAATAAACAGACAGCAGTAATCTACATGTGGGAGGACGAATGTCTGAACCAACTGCTTTCTTAATGAAATAGGTAGAATTTCTTTATGATACTTCAGTTGATACAAAGCTCAAATAATATAAATACATACAGTAGATACAAAAGTGTAGAGTTTCGCTCACACAAATTCCAGTACTTGTTCCAAAGTTTAATTGGTACACTATTTTTAGGGTTAATGTTTTATGTTCTTAATTACTCTTAAATTGGATTTTACAAAAAACCACTCAATAGATTTTTTTTATAAATAGGCTCACAAAAAAGACCACAGGAAAATCTACCTTTTGAACAACAAAACAAGTTAGTAAAATAACGAATGCCAAAAACAATAAATTTAACTCAGCGAAATACATACATCTTGACTACACAACTGCCAAACATCAATTCTATATATTGTATATACTAGTCTGTTAAAGAGTAGGATTATGCTAATCAAACTAAAGTTACTTGTATCAACTCTACCTCTCTGGCGAATGAACTAAGTTACTCTAAATCTAAATGGTTTGAAACATTCTCAAGAATTTCTTTTTTCTGCAATTCCCTTATTCCATAAAACTTAATTGTTATCAAGTTTTGTGTTTTTTACGAAGCATTCTTTAATATCATACTGGGACCGCCAACTTCAGTATTGGCAGTCTCCGAGGACCGAGGCCGGCTTATGCTCTTTTCCAAAAAATTGCAACTAGAAGAGATTTGAGGAGTGGATTAGTTTGAGCTAAAATGGACTGCATATATTAATAGATTTCCATGAGTGCCATTATACTCAAGGGGACCGGAATGAGCTTGGCCTAGAATGCGATTGCCCTGCCGATTCAGTTTGGAGATCCTAACGGGTTCTGCATAGCAGGTTTAGAAGCCTAGGCACATATGGGTACTGAAGAAGGAGATATCCTTCCTAGAACCTTCCCAGATCATGAAATTTCTTAGAGAAATAGACTTAGAAGAGGTGCTTCAGTTTAAAGTTTCTCTTTATCCGGGGCCCCAAGAGGGGGCAAAATAGATCTTTCAAGGTAAATGCCTGGACTTTGATATGACAGAAACCTATAACGAACTCAATAACTTCAAATATTACTCTAATGAAAGAAACCAATTGCCAGCAAATTCGCCACACAATAGCTGGACTCTGTACTTTTATTAGCTGAGCCTTCATTTCAACAAGCAATTGCACCCTCTATCACGCTACTACAAGTATTGGCGAATGGACTTTAATTTCGATAGCCAACTCTCAAGCTAATTTCAATGGTAAGAAAAATTAAATGAGGGCCGACCTTCTGAGAGGCTTAACGGACAATCAACTCAGTATAGAAATACAAAATTTTAGACATTACAGATCACTCGCTACATCAACATCAACTTTGAAAGGTTCACCAAGTAGGCTACTAGCCACAGTAGCTCATTGCCTTTAGAACAAGCAAGAGTGCTAATTAGCCACACCATTCTTCAACCCGACACAAGACAGCCAACGCTACACCATTCTACATTCATCACACTACCAACTATCATCACCCTTCGCTCGCTTAACACACCATATACTCTTCTCTCTATACACTCATAATCAGTAAATGGTTTAAATCAGTTTGTGTACCATTTACATCATTTATCACAATCCAGCTATCATTACAATTTTAAGTCTAATTAACAATTGTTTTAAATAAACTTGGAGTTATTACTAAACATTTGTAAAAAGGAAGGAGATGGAATGTCGCGCATTATGGTTCTGCAGTTTTAGGGTAAAGGTAACGTTTCAGATCTTCCGCTATTCATCTAAACATCTTTTTTTTCGGACAAGTGTTTCAAAAAAACAGTTCCAGACAAACTGTAAAGAAATGGCATTTCCGGCTGATGGATTATTGACCGAAACTTTTTTTTTATTCGATGTTTGCTGACCCAAAAGGAATATTATTATTCCCAAAAGGGGAGGGAAGTAAACCCTACGCTATCCAAAGCCCCCTCGGGCCCATATAGCTGCCCCTAAAGAATACCTACCACTGGGACTAGAATGAAAATCCAGACCCAGGTTTTAACCATCTAAGTTTCACAACAGACCGAACAAATCGGACCAAAACCTTAAAAGGACACAGCTTAAGATCCTCTACCGACATCCTATTCCGGCCGAAGGTCCTAAACCTAATCTCCTCACAACCCAAACAATTCGTCATCAAATGCATGGGTGTTTCCTCCTCAGTTTCACAAACTCTACAAAAAGGGTCAGGCACAAGTCCCATTATATAGAGATGTCTCCTTAAACCACAATGCCCAGTGAGGAATCCAACCAGATACCTGAGGGAGGTCCGTGAAAGACATCGGACCCCACTACTCAAAGCTCCGTCCGGGCCCCCAATGAGCATTTTAGACTGCCGACAACCCACTGCACTCATCCATAAGGATGAGTGCTGTGAGGTCATCCACGTCTGAAAGCCCGACAAACATGTGTCAGAAGACACACCAACAGCAGGCTCTGGACCAATGAAAGGGAGAGAGGCACCTAATTTGGCAAACCTATCCACCTCCTCATTCCCAAAATTCCCATATGACCTGGAACCCAGACCAGAAGCACATCCTTTAATGAAGAAAGATCTTCCAGTCTTCTAGAACATTCCAACACCAATCTGGAAGTGAAGACACATGAATTAAGCGCCTTCAACGCAGCCTGGCTATCCGAGCAGATACAAACACCTTTTAAATTAGTGTTACGCACCCTCTCATCCAAAATACAGCAAAGAATTGCATAAACCTCAGCCTGGAAAACGGTGGCCCACTCACCAAGAGGCGCTACCAAATGATCTCCCGTCTCAAAATAGACGGCAGCCCCAGACCTACCATCCATCCTGGAACCGTCCGTGTAGCATCGGAGATAATTCTCAGGAATCACACCAGACGGACCCAGGGTTAACCAATCTTCCCTAGAAGGCAACCTAACCCTGTAGGAATGACCAAAGACAAAAGTCTTCAAATTCCTATCAGAAGGGAAACCTGTAATGGGAATCCTTAAAAGCATCTCACGATAAATGGTAGAATGACCATATCGCTTACCCTGCCAAAAACCTGCCTGTTTAATTCTATAACAGGCTTTCATTGCCTGGTTTTTCACCTCCACAAAAAGAGGTGGAATCCCTAACAAAGTCTCCATAGATGCGGTCGGTGTCGTCCGAAACGCTCCAGTCACCGCCAGACAAGCCAAGCGTTGGACTTCTTCCAACAGCTGCCTAGCAGATCGTGTTTCAATGCGACGCCACCACACCAAAGCCGCATATACCAATCTAGGTTTAATGACCATACAATAAATCCAGAACATCATCTTGGGAGTGATTCCCCAGTTCTTACCTACAACTCTTCGACATTGCCAAAAGGAGATTATCGCCTTTTGATGTTGTGTCTTAACATGTTCCGACCAGTTCAATTTACTGTCGAGAACTACTCCAAGGAACTTCACTGATTTGCTAACCTGTATGGAAGTACCTAACAACCTAGGAGGTGTAAAACCTACTATCTTCGCTTCTAAACATTGTAAAAAGGAAGGAGATGGATGTCGCGCATTATGGTTCTGCAGTTTTAGGGTAATGGTAACGTTTCAGATCTTCCGCTATTCATCTAAACATCTTTTTTTTCGGACAAGTGTTTCAAAAAAACAGTTCCAGACAAACTGTAAAGAAATGGCATTCCGGCTGATGGATTATTGACCGAAACTTTTTTTTTATTCGATGTTTGCTGACCCAAAAGGAATAACATAAAAACTTGTTGATATTTCCGGTGAAAACTCAGTTTCGAAAATCTGATACGATCGCAATACTTCCTGTCACACCGGTGTATATATATATAACTCTGGTGTGAAACACTCACAAGAATTTCTTTAAAACTGCAACGCTTAAATGTTTAGTTGGGCGGAGGGTAATGTTACTTGTATAACTGAGTGGTCTTACGTGGAGCGCTCTATATCAAAAACCAATAGAACTTGTGTAAATTTAAATTTAAACTAACAGACGTAACCCTCAAAAATGATTTTTTCCAGAAAAATATTTCAAATAAAAGTGCTACGTTTCTATCTAGGCAGCAGCAAGCCCCCTCCAAATTTCAAGAAAATAATTGTAATTGTTTCCGAGAAAATTCCAATAAACTCAAAAAAACTTTTCTGTGAAATCGCACTTTCGATTTTCAAATTAGGAATTATATCAATGCTTTTTAATGTATATTAACATTATATACATGTTAGAACTATATATTGCATTAAAGTAGTACTTCCCCTAAGCAGAGGCTTAACTTCCCCTCACCCTTGAACTACCCAAAAAATCAATTTTTTTGGTAATTGATAAAATATAAGTTTAAAGGCAATCATTGAGCCTTTTTTGAAAAAAAAAAACTCATTCAGTAAAGTCCCAGTTCCGTTGGGTTGATGGATTTAGCCCAGAATCTTCGTGTCTGATACGGTGCCTAACGGACACCTAAAAGGATACCAAGTTTGAGCTTCGTGCGACTTTTCATGTTTGAGATATCCAGTTAACACTCACACACACACACACACACCATTGGCAAAATATATTTTTACATATTCCTGGGGCCCCCCAAACATGTATTTCCGGAGAAAACTCAATTTAAACAAATCTAGCAATCGCAGTACTTCCTGTTACCAGGGACTAAAGGAAAGCAAAAAAAAAATCTAATCCGCCTTCTGCTGGGCCTACTATCTTTGCAGATTTAAATTGCCCACCTGTGAATATCAAGTTTTCTAAGTTAATTTTCGTTTCTTATCTATAATAGACATTTCTTTTTTTTATCTAACTTAATAATAAATTGTATTTTTTGTTTTTTTTTACTGGTTATATTTTTCATTTTTTTTTTTAAACGTAATGTTTAACAATTTTGTAAATTAAAATATCTGCTATGAAACACTCACTCAACTTGCTCGTACTGCAGTCTACAAATTGGAACTAACAAATTTTATAGTTAATATACCAAATTTAATGAAATTCGACGATGTTTTTATGGAGAATATCGTGAAAACTGATAAAACTGTTCCGGTTTCTAATTATCTTGAAACTCCGAATTTTGGAAAATTATTTATTTCGAATTAATTTTGTTTCGATGGTAGAATTGTAAATCAACTCTGATAGCACTTTAGAGAAAAACGTAACCACACCCATCCCCCAAAATATCCCGTAAATGACATTACCCGGAGAAATGTTTCAAATAAAAGTTGTAGTTCTTTGTAATATGTGTAGATTACATGATAAGATCACATAATTAGTTTAAAGAAAATCGTTGCAGCTGTTTTAGATAGCAGAAAACTGAAAAATACGAGTAAAAACTTCCGGTCATCCGATTTTCTCCAAGCTCGGAATTTCGACAATATATTTAATTCTAATTAATATTGGTTAGATGATAGTATTGTGTAATAAACTGAAATAGGAGTTTATAACCCCCTCCCCTCCAAAAGTACTCTATAAATGAATTTTCCCGGAGAAATGTTTCAAATAAAAGTTGTAGCTCTTTGTATGTATATAGTATGTTAAGTTTAAATGATAATCGTTGGAGTTGTTTTTGAGAAAACTACAAAAACTGGAAAAACCATTCACTAAAGCGGCACTTCCTGCTGATGATTTTGCGCGAAATCTTCATGTCTTATGCGGTGGTAGTACCTAAACGGAATACCAAGTTTAGCTTCCTGCAACGTTTTGTTTTTGAGATATTGTTCACACACACACACACACACACACACACGCACACCCTTTTCTAAAAACCACTTTTTCGGTCTCAGGAGAACTGAAACGGGTATTTCCGGTAAAAACTCGATGTAGAAAATTTGACATGATTATAATACTTCCTCATATTAGGAGTAAGAGAAAGTAAAAAATGCGCACAATTATTTAAATAAATAATTTTATTAAAAAAATAACTTTAATTTCACTCATGTGGAAGTTAAGTATGTAATCATTAAGACACGTTTATATTAGATAAGATGGTTTGTAGACACGTTTTGTAGATAAGGTACCATCTAGATTGTAAGAAGCAGTTTTCTGAAGAAATATATACATAGATATGTTACTAGAATAAGCTAGTATAGAGCTCATGGGTGTAACATTACCTAGAGAGTCAAGTTTATCTGGCAGATACATCCTAACAAGGTAGACACCATTAGCAAACCATGTCACCACTGGCTTCTGTATATGTATATATATATATATATACACCTGTATTGATCTTCGTAGCAAACATACATGTCGTTATGTTTGCGTTTTCTCATGGTGTATTATGAGAGCTGGCATTTTTACTTTTTCTAAACTGCTGCTACAGGAAGTATTGCGATCGTATCGAATTTCCGATAGGCTGTTTTCACCAGAATACACGTTTTGACGTTTACTGAGTTCAAAAAAGTGTTTTTCAGAAAATGGTCTGAATTATGAATTTGAACAGCAAAAACGAAAAATCGCAGAAAGTTTAATCTTGACAATCAATTTTATTCAAAACATTTTTCAGGGGGAAATTTATATTAGAGACGTTCGGGTGGGGGAAGCGGAGGGTGTTAAAGATACCTTTTAAACTGACGTGTTAGAGTAATGTGCAATTCTGCCTTCAGTAATGACAATCAGACTTCAGTAATATGCTCCCCTCTTACTGGGATCAGTATGGGATCACATAACCTAGAGCAGTGGTCGGCAAACTTTTTAGCCAAAGAGCCAAATATGAACATTACAACAATTTAAAAAAAAATTGGGAGCCAGATCTGCTTGTTTAGTAAACTTTTATTACACTAAATAAGTAGTACACTAAATAAAACTAAATTTCATACTTAATAAATATTTATTAATGCGAACAATGTGCTTGCATCTCCTTGGAAAGTTTGAGTAAGTCAGGTTTGTATGTTGTTGTTTTTAATTTTAGGCATGATTCCAGTTCTCATCAATAAGACGACTTCTCAGTTTACTCTTGATAATGTTCATGCTTGAAAAAGATTGTTCGCATATATATGTAGAACCGAAAAGGGAAAGAGCAGCAAATGCGAGCTTTTTCAGCTGATCGTAAGAGTCAGGAATACTATTCCAAGCGTTGAAAATGATCATGCCTTCCTTCTCCAGGTCATTCAAAGCAGACCACTTGTGTTGTGAACTAAGATCACATTTTTTCTTCTCCAATATTTCCAATTCAACACAAAGACGTTCGAATTTAGAGCGCCATATCTCCTTGTTTTTTAAATCCAGCAATTGTATTTCAAAGCTACCAATGTCAATTTCAAAAGGAGAAAATTTCAACTCGGTTATCGTAGCATTAAGAGGATTTTTGACAAATGCTAAAGTTGCGCTGCTGTTTTTAAATTCCTGAAACCAGCTGAGAAATGCTTCCCTCATATTTAAAATTATTGTTTTAAAATGGTGTTTATCAATAGAGGAATTATTTTCTTGGCGATGCTTCAGCAGGCTCGGTAAGTGAAACAATGTTTCCTTTTCAAAATCCTGAGCAAAAATGGATAATTTGTTTTCGAATGTTATTACTTCTTCTAACATCGAAAAAATTAAGTTTCCTTTCCCTTGTAGTTTACGATTAAGCTGATTTAGATGAGACGTAACGTCTACCATGAAATAAAAGTTTTGGATCCACTGATCGTCTGTTAGTTCTGGATAGTGAAAATTAAACTCGATGTTCGTTACGTATTTTTACAACAATATAAAATTTTAATTACCTATCTATCTTTTCACTTAAACAAAAAATTACACATGTTCTCGATTTATAGAAGAATTTTAATTTATCAAAAGAAGATGTAATTTTTTTCTTACCAAGTTTTTTTTTAAATGAAAATATTATTGCGCCTTCCGTGGATATTTGTGCCAGAGCCGCACTTAAGGAGCCAAAGAGCCACATGCGGCTCTGGAGCCGCACTTTGCCGACCACTGACCTACAGCATTCCTGCAGTTTTATTTCTTTTATAAATTTCACAATCAGAAGATTTCTAGGGAGGAATATCCTATTCTAATGCGTGGTTTTCCTTGCCAGATTATCAGTCATTTCATTACCTTCTTCTGCAACAAGCCTTGGTACCCAAAATAAGATGTGATTATTTCTTCCCACCGCAAACCCTCCGAATACCGGGTGGGGTCGCTCTCATGCTATAGAAGCTATTTTTGCTCAGACTGATGCTCGCCTCAGACCTTTATCGTCTTTGTTGCTCAGAATAGTCTAAGCGTTCGTGTTTAGTCTTGGAAGAATTCTCTACAGCAATGCATTATTGATTTCATCCACGTTACGGATTTTTTTGGAGAAATTGATGGCCTGTTCAGTTCATTGAAGGGTGTTATTGCGCTTTTCCTTGCCAGAGTATCGAATTACCTGCGCCAACATGCCCTGGCACCCAAAACAAGGTATTTATTACTTCTGCCCATGTCATTAAAGTAAAAAGAAAAGAAAAATAAAGAAAAGAGAAATAATTAATTTGTTTTTAATTGAAACCAAGTAAATAAAAATAGTAATAAATTAATCATTTCCAAAGTTTCTAACCATTATAGTATTAAACTTTGTTCAAACTTTGTAAGAAAAAAGAAAGTGGCAAAGCGAATCTTTAATAAAATCGCAAGAAAGATGACGGAGAAGAGAAAAGGGAAATCAAGAAATAACTTCCTTTTTATATTATACGAAATGTTTACAGAACAAGAAAACTGGCTATGATTTATTTCTTTGATTACCAGGATGGTTGAAAGCTTGAGCAAACAAAAGTTCGTTTCTTCTTTTAAACGGTTTTTTTTTTTTAAAGAAAGGATGATCGCGTGGCAAGCGTAGCAGCCACTGAAGAGATATTCCTTAAAGAGTAATATGGCACCATCCAATTAGAATGTTGTAGAACAAACAGAATAAAAATATATATCTTTATTTGTATTTACTTTTTTGTAAAGATAAAAAAAAGGAAGGCGCAGTAAGTCTGGGCAAAGAAACACCCAGCATAAGAGAGGGAGAGAGTGAGAGATCGTTATAATTCTGGGATGATGGGGCTACTCTCTGACTGTTCGGGATAGTCGATATAACATTCGTCTATGTAACTAGCCCCTTATTGGCGTTTCTCTTCCCCTGATACCCTCTATTTTCCTTCCAAAAATAGATTTTTCTTCTTGGTCTTGTTCACATGCCGCCTCCTTATTACATCACCATCATCGCCGTCTCTGTCACGCTCTCTCTGTCTACATAGTGTTCTGCGTAATTGCTCTCTCTCCGGTCTGCGTAATTGCTATTTATTTTTCATTATCTCTAGATATTCCTTTTATTTTTTCTTTAATTTTCTACTGCTTTCTATTATACAGAGAGTGAGAGAGCAAGAAAGAATTGCTTCTATTTTATCACTTTAAAACAAATAATTACTTTAAAACTAATTTTTAAATCACTTTCTCTTATAGTATAATAAGTACTTTCTATTGAAAAGTGATGAATATGTGATCGTGTGAAATTGTTTTTTTTTTCAATAGTAAATACGTTGAGGCATGATGAGTAGGAAAAACAAATCTGGTGCGATCTACTAATACAACTTTCTCTGTTTGCAATTTTCTGAATTCAGGAGGCAAATTTTCTTCTAACTTGTTTAGAATTTTCACTTAGCTTTTACGCATTTGGAATTCTAGATATACTGATTTACGGATATAAGGAAAAAAAAGTCTCAAATTTCCCTCAAAACACTAATAATAGCGTATTTCCAGAAAAGAATGTGTTCCGAATAAAACTAATGAGTTGTTTCCAGCGGATAACAAAACATGGTTTTCGATCAACTGAATCTTGACAAGATCGCAACACTTCTTGTACTAACTGCAGGAGAAAGTGAAAATTCCAAGAAGCGCGATCTTGATATTCGAAAACAGAAAAACTGGAACTACAACTCTAAAATCTGTAATTTCATCTGTAGTAGAATGCATTTTATGATGCCGGCTTCGAATTCTCATCCATAGTCAAAGTAAGACTATCAAGTTCGTGTACAGAGTTCATTTCAACTAATGTTTCTGTCACATACTGTACTTGTTGATTATATGCGGGCGTTACAAGGTTATGTTGTGTGTAATATATGTGTTTATGTGTGTTTTTTATAACAAAATGGATTGTTGATAAATTATGATTGCTTGTTTTTATAATAAATACTTAACAGTTAAATTTTAATAGTGGTGTCAAGTATGCTCAGTGTTTTGACAAGGTATATATAATAACGGGGGAGAGGATAGGAAATTTCTAGAGTACATTATACAAATAGGAATAGATAAAAGCTGAGGGGAATTTAGCAAGCTTGGCCACCTTTTTTTTGAGCTAATCAGATTGCAGCATTTCTCCTCACCACTTCCCAGGCCACGCCTAACAACCAATCAGAATGCAGCATATTCGACCAGTTCCTAATCGCTCCCCTCCACTTACTTCCACATCCAAGGCACGTCCACTTACCTCCTCACCCCCAAGCCATGTCATTTGAAGACTTAGCCAATTTTTACTGTCGTTTTCTACACCAATATCATACACTTGACAGCCAATAGAATTAAGAGATCTTCCACTTCCAGAAATAGACTTCTAATGATGTTATCTTTCTTAGCCCATAGAAATGCAATCCTTACTATCTATTGATACATACAATAATTGAATATGTATATATATATATATATATATATATATATATCAGGATTTAATGCAAAGATTCTAACAACTGTAATAAACATTGAGGTAAAGTAAAAAAAACGAACTTGAAGTTTATATAGTTCTAGAAGAAAATTTAAATTTAATAAGAGGTGCAGGCATCGTGCATATTTTAATATTCATGCTTTTTTATAAAAAAAACAAATATTTTGGGTGTGTATGTATACATGCATAGATATTATGTCTTTTATACAAGGTGGTGGTATGTTTGCAATTTGTTTAGGTGTGTGGGGGAGGGGGATCTCAAAGAGAGTGTCTAAGTTATAGTTTATTCGGTCATCCATTATGTTTTTGTGGATAGTCTTGTGTTTGTATGTTTCTATTTTTTCTAGAATGACCATTCGTCTTCCTTTCGTGCCTTGTTGTAATAGGACCACTGCTTTTTCGATACTTTGTGGTTCGAGGTTGTTATGCTGTGTGTTCGAGGAGTAGTTAGCATAAGTGGAGTCGGTTTTATAGTTTATATGAGCGGAGGTGTTCTTTAAACCTGTCTTTGAGGTGTCTTCTGGTCTGGTCTGCGTACGCGCAATAACATTCTGGCCAAGAGAGTTTGTATATGCTACTTTTCTCTTACAGGTTGGTTGTTTCAGTATGTGTGCATATTTTGTTTACAAATTCTGAACGCTGCTCTCAAACCTTTTTTTGGAAACGTTTGTCAGCCTCGTACACAATGTATGTGCAATTGGCGAATATCTTGGGTGTTGTTGAGTTTTTGTCTTGGCTGGGATGTAATCTGTGTTTTCTTGATAATTTGATGACAATCTAGCAGGGTATCTGTTTTTAATTTCTATGGTGTATATAGTGTTGAGATGAGGTTGTATTGAGTTCTTAGTTGATAACGAACGAATAATGTTGACTTATTATTTAATTATTGATTCCAATTCTAATTATTTATTTGAATATCATTCCAATTTATCATGTGCTGCCCACCTTCTTACATATCACATAATCTATATTTTATCTTGTATTAATCTTGCATGCATTTCAGTAGTTATTTAATATTTTTTTTATAAGCATGTAACTTCATGCATTCCTTTTCCTCAAACTTCATCTATTCTTAGTATAATGTATGTAGCGTATTTGCATGCCCAGTAGATGAATTCATCCGGTACCATAGTCTGGGTACCGGGAAATTAGAACACTGCAAGAACTCCGATGGGAGTTTAGCCAGGTCTTGCTGAAATAAGTGGGGTAAAGGGTTAGTGTAGCAACAAAAGACAGAAAAAAAAGTAATTCTTGTGTAACAATAACTTTATTTGAAGAACTAGTTGCTTCCCAGACCTTTTGCCTCACAACTGGACTTGAAAACGCTCATTGACTAGTGGTAAGCTCTGGGAATCGCACCGATTTTCCGAAGGTCAAACAATTCTTTCCGGAGCTGTCCATGAGGTTGCTGGTTAGAAGATGTCACGTCAGTCGGACGACCACTATAATTGGGCAGATTGCAAAACCTGAGAATCTGTTGGATAATGAATGAATGGATATTATAATTATGATAGAAGAAGAACTGATGAACGCTCAATTTGAGCTTGAGAGGATATGAGTCCAAATAAGATACAAGGGTACTTCTAGTATTAGATACTGAGACACAATGACAAATGACAAATGTTGAAGTATATATACTTGCCTCGGAATGTTATAGCCTCTCACTCTTCAATAAATAGGAAATCGTTCTCTGTGGTGAATAGATTACGTCCAAGCGGAACACGTAATTTAAGTAGACAGTCAAGAGACACCTTTATGGGCAATTTCATATATCGCGTAAGTGACATCTGCCAGCTTACAATAACGAAAATTAAATATGAGTCACAGATGTAAGGAAAATTATCTTTACTCACAGATGGTTGTAAGAGGTTAATATAAGCCAACTTTGATGCTGCCTGAAGTTGGTTGAATTAATGGTCACCACAGCCGTAAAGGCCCTTAATAGGCACTAAATAATGAATTAAATGCTTAATTGAATCACGAAATGAGGCTATAACTGATGACACAACTCAGGAAGTAAATACAACACTTCTTGTAGTAAATATAACGCTTAAACATAGAAGAAGTAAAACACTTAAACAAAACTCCATTAAACGGTTTCACAATTAAACAAGACAGCATATAGTAATCTTCAAGATTAGAATTAATAGAGTAATGGCGTCTCTCATAGCGTCGGTCTAGCGCATCTCGGAAGTGTATGTGTCTTTTAGTTCTCCACGCGGGAAGAACTCAAAATATTAATTAGCCCCTGCCTGGGATGTGGCGGGACCTAGGAGTAGGCGATCAAAGTAAAGGTTACGGATTTCGTCTGCACAACGATACACCTTAAAACCCCAGAAATACGTAACAGTGTATTCTTGAAATTTCTTATCTCCTCCCTAATAAAAATGACTTGATAAAACACAGAGCATACTTAATACCACTATTAAAATTTAGCTATATAGTATTCTTCAAACATACGATTTACTGTACACTATTTTCAAATGTCTAATCATTATTAATAATAATTCCATTTTGTCATTAAACACACACACATAGTAACATAACCTTATAACCTCTCTCAACAAGCCAACAAGTGTCGTGTGTAACAGAAAAATTGCGTTGAAGTGAACTCTTTACAAGAACTTGATAAATTTACTCTGACGGTGGATGAAAATCCGAAACCGTTTAGGAATAAGAGAAATATGCATGCTACGACCGGAAAAATACCAGGATGTTATACAGCATTGTGGACCCATCCACTTATTCAACGAATATTTTTTATATAAAGGAAATTTTTATAAGAGAGTACTTAATTTTATATTGTAATTACTTATGTGTCCGTCATCTTTAGAACTAAACAAAATATTAATAATAAATAAGACGAAAAAAGATTAAGATGTTTTTATAATTTTCTTAACAAAGTTAAAGATTATGTGAACATTCTGATAACATAAACTCCTACCGTGAACGTATGAAGGCAAAGTGAATTAAATAAACATTATGTATTTAGCAGGTTGAGACATCATAGAAAGATGTACTATCTCGAGAATAACAATATAAGACAAACAACATTTGTATAATTTTGCTTTTAAGGTCAAAGTTTAGCTAGAATTTTTTGGTTACATGTAACATGTATAGTCACATATTCAGACAGGTTTTATAGTGAGTGAATATTAAATGCAATGGTATTAGTAGATTTGACACCACAGTAAAACGTATTGATCTGGAAACTGTGTGGATTAGATACGCTGAGAAGATATGCCTTTTCAGTATGCTGGGTAGACATGCTGCCCTCAATTGTTGGGATAGACTTAAACCGCAATGCTGCGTAGACTCTTATTCTATTTACACATATGCATACTATCACTGTATACTATCTACCCACATAAATACGTATCACTGTATACTATCTACCCACTTAAATACCTATCACTGCATACTATCCACCCACATAAATACCTATCACTGTATACTATCTACCCACATAAATACCTATCACTGTATACTATCTACCCACATAAATACCTATCACTGTATACTATCCTATAAAGATATTAGCGATAATAACCTTTCTGTTGGCGGCAATTTAATCTACGTAGACGTCTTGAAAAATATCATCTTTCCCCAAGTAATTCATTCATTTCAAAAATTTATAAGATAAATGGACAAGACATGGGCATCGACGCTGCTGTAGAATATTTACTTGCTCAGCAGCAATTAGTAAATCCTCCAATTAATAATCAACCTCCTAGCCCCTTAAGAAATTGCAGTTAATTAATAGTTTACCCACCTTCGATGGCGAAAATTCAGCCAATGTGTCCGATTTCCTAGACCAAATTAGCCATTGTGCTAGCGTTTCTGGCTGGGACGACGCTGCGAAATTAGAAATACTAGCACTTAGGCTCTTAGGGTCTGCAAAAATATTTTACGACACCCAGAAAGCCGAATTACAACGCCAGGGTAAAATTATAATGTATCCTCTAATTTCAGAGCGACTTCTAAGCCCGATTTCGTAAGGAGAAAACCCCCCTAGTCCTCTTACAACAGATGACTAATATTCAGTCTTTCCCCACAGAATCTCCTGAAACCTTCGCGGATAGAATTAGACATATCCAGTCCGCCATTAGTTTAAAAGCTCAAGCTAACCCACTCGAGGCCTTGCATTCTATTTTAAACAAATTGGCCACTGATGCGTTCCTGAAGTCACTTCCTCAACCGCTCCGTAATGAGGTACGAACAAAGCTACCTCAAAAATTAGACGAAGCACTTTTTTATGCCAATGCTTTAAAGGATGTGCAGGCTTCAGAAACAAGCCCCACAGTTTTCGCTGTCACTTCATAAACTTCTAATCCTCGCACACCCCCATCTCCATGTCGTTTCTGCGGACAAATGCTTTTCCATGCAGAATGCCAGCATCGAAATAAAAATCAGAAACCACCATTAGAACCTACTACCACTCGAAGAGTTTTTAATGTATTAAAGAATAGGGCTTGCGGCCATTTGTTCCGGTCCACATTTTGACGTGGACTGTACCAACAAATTTAGACCAAAACCTCGTACTAACTTGGCGAAATGCCTAACAATTTTAATATTCCTAAAAATTTTAATCGCAGGGTATATAGTAATAATCGCTATTATAATATTAATAATCAATATTATAGTAACTATAATAATGCTCGAGTTAATAATTCAAATAATTCACGATTTAACTCTTATCCAAGTAGACCCCCAATATAATCATAATAATAATTACAACGAAATTAGTAATAACTTCTAAAATAGCCCCACTTGCCAATTTTGTTCAAAATTTGGACATAATCTCGTAATTGTTTCCAAATACAGCCCAAAACGACTTAGCCCACAGTCGCTTTCTCGAAAACCTGATATTATGACCATGGCTATCACACCTGCTTCCATCAGTCCTGACTAACCAGGTAATACCTAATTATGGCATCACGTCCCTTCATTTGCGTGCGGACAATTTCAAAAATTCCAAATTTTCTGGTGAATCCATACTTTCGCAATTAAAAGGCAATTTCCAATTAATACTTGTAGAAACGTTCTTACAGGGCAATCATTTATTTGCGCACCGTATCGAACAGCAATAAATTCAACATTCAATTTTCAACTGGTACTCAAACGCACCAATTTAGTACTAATCGCTAAGTTCCTAAAATCCCTAGTAACTAGCCACAAAATTTCAGTGCCACCTCGCGCACACAATACATAACACAACAATACAGAATCTCTTGTAATTATTCTCACTCTATCACGCTTCTCAAACTCTACATACTGCACCTGATGTATATATATTCTATGTATGAATTTGTTAGTCTTAGGAACAAAAATGTGTAAAGTGTATTGAAATATTTACTTTAGTTGTTGCAATAATGACATATTAGTTTTGTTTCAGCACTCACATCTCTCGTATCAGTAGTTATAAATTTATTCACCCATTTGATATTTGTAATTATTGAATTATTGTATATTTCCATATACCCCCTAAGTGCCCGCCAATCCGCTTATCAACCAGGTAGGTCGGCTGAAGCCGCACTGGATGATCTTAACAGGCTGCTATCAAAATCCTTGGAGGATAAGGAAATTGCGGTAGCGACCTTTTTGGACATTGAGGGCGCACTCAATAATGTCTCGCGCTCCTCGGTCATCAACTCTCTCCATAAAAGAGGAGTACCAGCAGTGTTATGAGGCTGGATGGAGTCTGGCCTAAGTAGTCGAATTAACATCTCGTCAATGGTCAGACCACCCTTAGGGTAAAAGTAGGGAGGGGGTGTCCACAGGGAGGGGTTTGTCACCTCTGATGTGGACTTTGGTCGTTGATGACCTCCTCCATCAACTATCTGCGGATGGCTTTGACTGCCTAGGCTACGCAGATGATTTGGCGATCGTGGTAAGAGGCAAATACCCTACTACGATTGCAGAGCGGGTTCAAGCAGCTCTAAACCTGGTTAGGAATTGGTGTAGGGAGGAGGACTTGTCCATAAACCCCCACAAAGCCATAGTTCCTTTCACGTTGCGCCACAAGTTGGAAGGCCTTAGGCCTCCATTACCTGGACACACTCCGATTCCATTTGCGACGGAGGCGAAGTACCTTGGCGTTACTTTCGACCGAAGACTCACTTGGAACCAACACATTGACAAAATTTCTCACAGAGCGATGCGTCATTTAATAGATGCAGACGGCTTTGTGGGAGAAACTGGGGCTTGCGCCCAAGTTTGTCACTATGGATCTACACCAGGATCATCAGACCCATGGTTACATATGGGTCGGTAGTTTGGTGGACCAAAACGTTGCAGAAGGGGGCAGTGGAGAGGCTCGGTGGGATCCAAAGGCGAGCATGCCTTGGTTCCACGGGGGCCATGAAGACCACCCCGACTGCGGCGTTGGAAGTCCTCCTCAATCTGCCACCATTAGACATTCTCGTTCTAGGCGAAGCCAGAATGGGAATACACAGGCTCCTGCATGGGCCGCCTCCCATCACCTCTAGGCATGATCGTAATAACCAGAGGTTGATCGAGGAAAACAAGGCGGACTATCTTCTAGGGATGCCAACGGATAGGATGGTTCCGAAGTATTTCTTCGAAAGGAACTTCCATGTTGTTATACCGAGCAGAGGCGAATGGGGCTGTGACCCACTCCTGTTCGGTAACTCGATCTGGTACACAGATGGATCCAAAACTCCGACTGGGGTCAGGTCTAAAGTTAAAATTAAGGCCAGCCTAGGGAAGTACGCCACGGTCTTTCAGGCTGAAGTCGTGGCGTTACAACTCTGCGCTAGGGAGATTATAAGGTAAGGACAGTGGGTAGAAGAGTGGCCATATACTCCGACAGTCAGGCAGCCCTGAAGGCACTTTCCTCACACCAAATAGTCTCAAGACTGGTGTGGGACTGCCTACTTGCCCTCACCGAGGTGGGTACTCGGAATAAACTGACACTCGCCTGGGTGCCGGGACATGCGGGGTTCCTGGGCAATGAGAGGGCGGATGCCCTAGCGAGGGAGGGTTAGCAGGATACCTTTATAGGCCCCGAACCCTTCTGCGCTTGTCCAGGAGTCTCATCCAAACTTCTATCAGGGGTTGGATAGAAGATCAGCGTCTGCGTTGGTGGGAGGGAACACCAGGATAGAGGCAGGCAAAGCTCTTCATTAAAAGACATTTGCCTAAATTTACCAGAGACCTACTGAGCCAGACACGAAGGGATATAAGGTTAATTGTGGATCTACTAACAGGGCATTGTAGGCTGAATAGACACATGCACCACCTACAACTTGCGGATAGTGCGGTATGCCGATTCTGCAAGGTAGAGGAGGAGACCCCGGCGCACTTCCTTTGTGAGTGCGCCTGCCTGGCGAGGATTAGGTTTCTTCAATTGGGGACGGGCAATCCCGAAGCTGGAAGCTTCATGACGGAGCCGCTCTCAGCTTTGCTAGGATTGATTAGGAGGGCAAAGCTGGGGGCTGTTCTGTAACTTAAGGGGATCCACAATAGACCTCGACTTGTAGATCGCAGTGGAATGAGGCTCCCCTCCCCCGCTTCTATTCTATTCTATTCTATATTTCCATATTTTTATATAATAATTTACAATTTATTTTATTTTGCAGAAATCAAGATGACCAAGAGTATTTGTTGTTATTTTTGATATGTGATGATATTAGTATTTTTTTATATATTGTATTTGACTAATTAATTTTTTTTTTTCAGTTCGCCTAAAGAGAAAATGATTGATTGTATTTGTAATTATGTTTTGTCTATCTCTGTATTTAATGTTAAAATTTTATAATACTTAATTGTTTTCTTGTATTGTTAATTTGCGTTAATGGTATATAGAAAACACAGTCTGCATTCTGCTTCCAAAGCCAGAACACTTCAGGAATCGCCCTCTTAAAATCAGTGCCAGATATAAGTTAAAACATAAGAGCTTTGCATTTAATCTAGAAAAATAATTAATTTCATAAACATAATAGTTGTGATATTGTAAGGTATTTAAATATCTTTAAAGAATATATTTAGTTTACTCTACCAGTGTTTTCTTGATTATTCTTATTACTTCTCTCTTAAACATATACACTTACAAGCCCTTTTACTAAACCGCTCAAGCCACTACAAACATACAACAACACCTCACAAACACATTGTAGTGGAAGAACGAAATGGCAAAATAATAGTTTTAGAAAATAGTTTTGTGAAAATTAGATAGTTCAAATAGTGTATTTAGTGATGGGTATAGAGCCAGATATACTACAATTTAGGTCATTGCTATTAGGAAAACAAAGGCACGAAAACCGGTTAGGCCAACTCTTTTGTAAAAGAAAATCCCCCGCTAAAGAGAGCATTCCTTCAAGCTAGATTTGTTGTAGACACCAAGGAGAATACATCAGAACTGTACCAGTTTTAAGAGTTTATTATAAGCTTTTTATTGTGATATTTGAAAGTAACTTAATTTTTCTTAGAGAAACAGTGGTGCCCTCTTGATTATTACTAATACTTCTATCTCAGACATACATACAAGCCCTTTTACTAAACCGTTCACGCCACAACTACTACTACAGCAAATTCAACACACCAAAAACATTTCAAATACCTATAATGTATACTATCTACCCACATATATACCTATGACTGTATACTATCTACCCACCTAAATACCTATCACTGTATACTATCTACCCACATAAATACCTATCACTGCATACTATCTACCCACCTAAATACCTATCACTGTGTACTATCTACCTACCTAAATACCTATCAGTAAACAGTTATACTATCTACCCACATAAATACCTATTACCGTATACTATCCACCCACAAAAATGCCACCACCACTTTTATTTGAAACATTTTCCAGGAAAAATGATTTTTGTGTGTCCCGGGAGAAATAGTAACGTTATGCCTTTAAAACACAATAAAGCTCCTGGCCCCGACCGGATAACATATGAATTCTACAAATATTCACCCCCTTGCTTTATTAACAGCTTATTAACATTTTTTAATTATATTTATGACTCAGGTGAACTTCCTTCTTCTTTTGGTCGCTCATTAATTTTTCCTTTATACAAACAAGGTGACTTTAACGATGTTGCTAACTACAGGGGAATTTCCTGTATAGATGCTCTTGCCAAAATCTTTACTGCACTTCTCCTTAAACGCTTAAACCATTTTATAAAGGAAAATGATCTTCTCAGTGAATTCCAAGCTGGTTTCAGACGTGGCTACTTGGCGATTGACAACATTTTTGTTCTAACCAGTATTATAAATCTTAGGTTTTTAGAAAAGGGTAAAAAAACATATTGTTTTTTTATTGACCTTAAGTCGGCTTTCTACCCAGTCGATCATTCCTCTTTATTTCTAAAATTGTTTAACTTAAGAATTACCTCAAAATTTTCTCCTTAATTTAGAAACCGATCTAGATCACTTCGAACCTTTCACTCTTAACCTGCACTTAAATTACTCCTCTCGTGTTTTATCCTTAGATGACTACCGTTTGCCCAAAATTGTCGCAAAAGAGGTAATAAGGAGAAAAACCTTTTGGTTCAAACACTGGCTATCTTTGTCCCATCAATATTCTTGTGATTTTCCGCTTTCGTCAGATAATTTCTCTACCTGGTTTTGTCAGCTGTCCAAACTTCCGACCTTAATCCGAGCCGCTCGCCTGGAGGAATCTGTTAGCCGTGCCATTGAGTCTGGTCGTTTTCAACTGTACAGGGCTCTTATTTCAGATTACAACAGTTTTGGCACTAACGATGTTTTTAAAAATTTGCGTTTTTCGGAATTCCGGTGGCTAATTAAATTGAGAGGAGAGCTGCTTTATCTTAATTACAAGCCTTGGGTGGAAGGTGATCCTGATAAAGAAAGGTGTTCATTTTGTCATTTTAATTGCAGAGAGGATCTTTACCATTTTCTAGGTGAATGCCCTATATTGGCCGAACTCCGTATATTGACTTGGGTGCACCATCCCTCTCTAGGGAAAAAATTATTTGCTTTTTGTCCGGCCAGACCAATTGTCGCCCCTTAATATCCTACGCCCGCCATGCTTGGAAAGTCAGATATGAATGGTTGTCAGATCTCCCCTGACAATTCAATTTTTTTTTTTTATCTATTTATTTATGTTTATTTTTTTTATTTTTTTTTTAAATTTCTGAGGTTTCATAAATTTTTTTTTATTTATATGTCAAGCAATATTGTTCTTTTTTTTCTTTTTTTAAATTTATGATGTTCTTTTCATTTTTTATAAATTATCATTTTCTTTCTTTTTGTATTATAATCTATAATAGTTGTAGTTATTTTCATACCCCCCTTAAGTATTGTATTATTTGCTCTTCTTTTTTTATTGTAATTTTTCTTTTTGTGTCCAATTGTTTTATTTATTTTTCTTTTTTATATTTCTTTATAAAATTCATGTTTTAAAATTTTGTTAAAAGCGGTAAACTCTGGCAGACGGCGTTACGCCATGCCTTTATGCTTTGTATTTTTTTGATATATATTTTTGTAAATACTTTAATAAAACATTATTATTATTATTATTATTATTATTATTATTATTATAAGTAACGTTATGCCAGTAAAATACCACTGTGTATAATATATGGTTTTACCACCTACATAATATTAATTCACTTTAGAAGTCTTGATAGAATTCCAAATTTGAAGAAAATCGGTTTATCAAAAATGCGATATTACAGATAAGATTTTGTAATTTTCTTGAAACAGATTTTCTTTAAGCTTGGAATGCTGGCTGATGAGGTATTTAGTGGATTGTTATAGGAGTGTATATTAATACCAATTAGATAAACTGAAAATTAAATCCTTTTAATTTGCTAATTAGGTTAGTAGGTTAGTAATACAAAAAAATAATACAACGAAATACTACAATTGAAAGAATAAATGACGCTGGGCTGTTGTTCTGATCCACCAGATGACGAATGAAGTGTATTGACAGTGTGAGTCCGTCCAATAGAAGAAAAACTACGCTGAATTTTGTTATATTGAAAACTTGGAAACTGATGGTCCTTGGAGGTAACGCTAGCGACTTCAAAAAAAAATCTTCGTTAGGGTCGTTTACCCGAGATAGAATTTGTGGCCCCAAAAATTGACATAATCTAGTCGAAGCTTTTAGACTACTGCCGTATCAAGAACACAGTAGCCTTGTGTGTAGGTGTATTGGTGGGGAGGTCAAGGCTGATTGGCTGCCGACTCGTCACCTGATGATTTATGTGTAATGCCGGAAGTAGCATCCCTGGGAACACAGGCGTTGACGCTCGCTGAAGAAAGCTGACGTATTTAAATAAATAATTCAAAAAATATAAAACCAACTCAAATAAAATAAACTAGCCTTTCGAACATATTCACAAACACTGGCTGCTGCATCAAGTTTTATTTGCAACATTATTTTGAAAAAAGAAATTATTTTTAGTGGTTCTGAGAAATGTGAGACGTTAAAATTCAAAACTCTGTTTGTTCCCTATTGGCGTCTATAATGTAATCATTCTCTATCTGCCTCTGTTAGTAGATTGGAACTTGTCCCCCCACCAACTGTATATTTATGTTAAGATATAGGAGCATTTGAAAGTTAACGAAAATTTGTCATTTTATTTGAAAAGTGAAAGTTGTGTGAGTGTTTCACACCAGATTTTTTTTTTTGTAATTTTTCCAAACAGTAAAATTTTGAGCCTGAATTTTTATTAAACTTGATATTCTATTTTCACAAATATATACCTATCACTTTATGGCAAAATTCATTTTCCCTGGCTTTAAGAAATCTAGGCATTTAAGTTTCAAATATATGTAGGTTTGTACGATGTTATTGGCGTGCTGTTCTGGACTTCAGTGTAATCACTTCAATTATTATCAGCTAGTTTATGTACGCTTATCCATCAAGTTTGTACGTTTTATATGGCACGTGACAATTGTCAGAATTTTACTTTATCCAGTAGTAGTCTAGTGGGGCTTCTGATTTTTCTTAAAATGCTAATAATAGAAGGGGGAAAAGAAAACCATAGTTTAGTTAGCTCTCTGTAATGAAGATGTCGTCCAAACTTTAACAATAACTATATTGTCTCCTTGTAGTTCGGAAGTCTTTTTATATATTAAAACAAAAACCTTACTGCCCATGCTTGAATCACTTGAAGTCTCCAGCAAGAATAGTGCTCAAGTGAAAAGTGCTTTATATATATTATATATAAAGAGAGAGAGTGTGAGAGCATTGGGACGAGATGACCAAGTGAGGAGTGCGGAGGCCCTACGATGGTCCCTACTTGATGTGGTGAAGTGTTTGCCATATTGCTTTCTTTAACAAGTTACTTGTTCAGAATTCATTACGCAATCAATTCTCCGATTATGTTGATGTCGTGGCTGACGGAAGTGCTTCTACTTCTGATCAGCTTTAGTGTTTTTTTTTTAACGTTATCCCCAATTTTTCTTTATTTGTATAGTTTTTTCTTAAAATTTCATACCCATATATACATATATACAGCATGTAAATGTGAAATTGAAGGCTCAAATTGCGATGAATGAATCTTGTTTTAATCAAAACAAGATGATTATTCTCTTATGGTCTTGTAAAGAGAATGGGTATCGAGCGCGATGGCCGAGGAACATTTTATACTACAAGCCAAGTGAACGGAAGTAACAAGGAAGGCCCAACAAGAGTCGGGTGGAGGACTTCCAGACGTGGGCTCCGCGAAGGGGATTGGTGTAATATGAGTTGATCGAAAGAAAGAATTTTGGGTTCCACCATATGACGTAGTCTAGGGGGGGGGGCAACCAACAGAATAATAAAACTACTTGTTCATTTTTATTTCAATTATATTCGTAAATTTAGAAATAAAGTTTTTAAATTATTTTATTTTGGATATTCGAATATTGGACATTATAGGACGAATTTAAATTTTCTGCAAAATAATAGTTTTATTATTACATCAAAAGTGTTTTAGTTTTTTTAAACTGTGGCCTTCATTCTCTATAAGGTAACACACTCACTACTAGTGGTTTCATTTCCCCAAACTATGCCATAATCTCACCGAATGCATTTTTTTTTCTTTTCAATATGTCTACATGCTCCAATGATATTACATGTAATAAGATTACAAAATTTACATTTTAAATCTTTTAAATAAGTGGGACAATAAATTGTTAATGAATATGTACACTTTTGGAAATGAATATTAACTCCCGATAATAATTCAAGAAAGTACAGTAAATTGATAAATTAGAAATGTTCCAAAGTTAAAACTTTTCAAAGTCCCATTTATTCAAATTCGATGAATTCCTCTAAGACCAATGGTGTTCTGGCAGTTGTACTTACATGTGAATAGAGACGGATGTCTATTAAATAGATTTATAATTATGTACTTGTCAGTCTTATGGTTGAAATCTTTGATTACATTGTAAATTTCTCTTTCTGAGAAATCTAGCACATGTTCGGTGCAGATATTGGAATACATTTCTTTTCTTAGTAATTCATATTGTTGTAGATCATCAGATACACCTTAATTTGGAAAAATATTTCCATTAGTGTATTTAATGTTTCCTGCATTGTTTCTGTCATTTAACCATCGTTTTTCTAAATAATAGAAAATATGCTGCTTTCTTCAGCTTTCCTGGCGCTACTTTGCACACACCACTGCTTGGATTAGGAGCGGTGATCTTACTACGTAGTTTTTCCACAAGTCTAATTTCGCTTCTTGTATTTTTTCCTGATGTAGTATTTTCTGTATTTCAATATCTATTCTTTCTAATTTCTCTAAGATAAACTTTACTATAAGTGCGTTAATATTGCCATCTTAGCCGATTTGCGGTTCGTCTTATTTGAGACAATTCTCTTGTCCACCAGTTAACAGTTTTAAGATTTTTTGTTTCGTATTTGGCCTTCCTAATTGGCATAAATCTTTTTCATAATGTAATTAGTATTTTTTCTAAGAGCCTAAGATTACCAAAAATATTTGTGCAATTTATTTCTTTAATATCGAAATTAAAATATATGTGAAATTCCCGCTTTAGACATTCTTCGAATGCCTGATAAAATTTCTCCCAATTAATTCTTGTAGTAATACATTTTTTACGGCTTAATGTGTGTTACTAACGGTGCCATCGGTTGAGTAGTCAGATCTATACTGTTACTACCCGAATATTTTCCGAAGCAGCAATAGTAGGAAACTCATATATTAAAATCAAATTTTCACATAAAAATAAAATTTTCTCTTTTATTAGTTTTATCGTTCCATGAATGGATCTTGCATTCGTATCAGCTGATATAATAATTTTCTGATTCACTGATATTCGTCTATTATATTTTTGATTTGAGTTTATATCATTATTTATATCTAAATATAGTGACACACAATATAATTTCTGATCAACGTAAGTGTTTTCTACTAGAACGATATCTTCATCTAAGCTAACTCAGATAACAAGCTAGCCTCCATGTTTGAATTTTGTATAACTATAGCCGCCCTCTTCCTATTATTTCCACTCTAAAATATTATACACTTGTAAAGAAAGTCCTGTAACATTATGGTTCTATAGTTGTTTTTTTTGGTTTACTTTTTTGGCTGTTAATGCTTATTATACTTCTATAGGATGATTGAAATGAACCTTCTTACAGCCACAAAATATTATCAGCGACATTTTCCGTGATAGCCCACTTCGTTTTGTGGTCATCGACCGGTTTCGGGCGTTCGCCCATCTTCAGGATGCGTTTCTCAGACAGTGTGACAACACAGACTTGCACAGAGCAAACTTAGTTTACACACGTGGAGTGTGTGTACTAAGTTTGCTCTGTGCAAGTCTGTGCGTCTGAAAAACGCATCCTGAAGATGGACGAACGCCCAAAACCGGTCGATGATCACAAAATGAAGCAGGCTATCACGGAAAATGTCTCTGATGCCTTCCAGCTCTGCGGAACCAACCACCACCACAACATAAAATATTATATTTATTTCATTATTATTTGAAATATATCTCCCGACGTTTCGACACTCCACTTGTCATTGTCTAGGGATCTTGAACATTTACTGAAAATTCACATTATAAATTACAATATTTTTTTATATATTTTTACAACTGTATTTTATTTTATTGTCCGAAAATTATACCAACATTTGTTAAAGTTTTTTTAATATATGTGTTTGATTTTATACCTAATGTTAAGCCGTTATTTTTAAAATTTTTAAATTTTTGATTTTGTAACAGTTAATGTGTCATACGCCCATTGTTTTTTTGGTTTTTGTGTCAATTTATAAAAAAAAATTTCAGCCTTATTTTTAACGTATTGGGTTCTTTTTGACCATGTGGTTTCTATTGAGTTTATTTTAAATGTTTTATAGTATTTACGGCCTGAAAAGATATGTGATTATATTTATTATGTTATTTAAACTGTAAAATTTCATTGAATTAAATAATTATGTATAATATGTGTTTTTATTACTTATTGCTGTAATTTGAGTCACCTAATATGAATGGACGTCATGGTAGGCTGATTTGAAAAAAAAATTTATGCTGACGTGTTAGTCACGTGATATATATTATATCTTATATAGACATATGTTCTTATAAAGTAAAACTATGTTAATGGAAGATCTCAAACTAATTTAAACAGACATCCGGGTTATGAATGGGCGGAACCTGTCAGCTCACATCGCTGGATTGGTAATGAATAATATTATAAATACCTGCATCTCTGAAATAAAAATTAAACCATTATTGATTACCAAATGTATAGACGATTTATTACTAATAATTAACAACAATGATAACAATATACTATTCAGTAAAAGAACAGCATACACCGAAATATAAAATTAACAATGGAAAAAGAAGAAAATAATCCAGTAAATTATTTGCACATAACCATAATAAGTCACTATTCTAAATTTAATACTAAATATTAAAAAAAAAAAAAGATAACATCCAATACTTAGTTATATTATCTCACAAACATCCACAACATATTATCGATAATGCCGCAAAAAACCGTATACAGAGAGCCATCAAATTAACAGACTCAATTTATTATAAGGAAACAAAACAGTCAATTTTTAATACACTAATAGAAAACGCTTACCCGATTCAGTTAGGTAATCAATACTGGAGCTTTGCAATAGCACAGCAAAATAGTTTAAGATTGCCAGATGAAAGTGATATATCAATTAATCAAACTATTCATACTGTAATACAAACAAATTACAAATATTATGCATAACGCAAATACATACACTCACAAATAAAATCAAAAATATTTTCAAAAAATTCATTGTTAATGAAATTAAAATATCTAATACAATAGAAAATAAAATAGCATCATACATACCAAAACACAAAGACAAAGAACAAACACATAATTTAAAGGAAGTAGTCTACGCAACAAATTGTGAGTGCCAACAAAAATACATTGGACACAAAAAATTTCTTAAAAACCAGAGTAGAACAACATAAAAAAGCACTAAAAAATGAAACTAACACTGAAACATCATTGATAAAACACTATAGACTTACAAATCATAACTTTGATTTCAACAATACAGCAGTGATAAATAGAGAAAAAACACAATAAAAAGAAAAATGCTAGAGGCAATAAATATAGCTTAAATCTAGATAATATAGTAAATGACAGAAAAGAATGTACACAGGCAAAAGTTTACACTAATATTATCAATACTCTAAAACAATATCTAATGGAGAAATAACAATCAATAACCTATAAAATAATAACCTCCTACATATATATAAAGCAGGCCTGTATAATTACAACAGTTTAAAATAATAATTATAATTTCCAATAATTAAACATTAATAATAATTGTCCAAATTTATTAGCAAATACCTTTTTAATATATATAAAACATAAAATAAAAATATAAAAAAATTCACAAATCATATGTCTAAATATGGTATATCACGTGATTAATATGTCAGCATAAACATTTTTTCAAATCAGCCTACCATGACGTCCATTCATATTAGGTGACTCAAATTACAGCAATAAGTAATAAAAACACATATTATACATAATTATTTAATTCAATAAACATTTTACAGTCAAAATCAGCGTACCATGAGGTCCATTCATATTAGGTGACTCAAATTACAGCAATAAGTAATAAAAACACATATTATACATAATTATTTAATTCAATGAAATTTTACAGTTTAAATAACATAATAAATATAATCACATATCTTTTCAAAAATACTATAAAACATTTAAAATAAACTCAATAGAAACCACATGGTCAAAAAGAACCCAATACGTTAAAAATAAGGCTGAAATTTTTTTTTTATAAATTGACACAAAAAACGAAAAAAACAATGGGCAATGACACATTAACTGTTATGAAATCAAAAATTTAAAAATTTTAAAAATAACGAAGGCTTAATATTAGGTATAAAATCAAACACATATATTAAAAAAACTTTAACAAATGTTGGTATAATTTTCGGAAATAAAATAAAATACAGTTGTAAAAAAATATAAAAAAATATTGTAATCTATAATGTGAATTTTCAGTAAATGTTCAAGATCCCTAGACAATGACAAGTGGAGTGTCGAAACGTCGGGAGATATATTTCAAATAATAATGAAATAAATATAATATTTTATGTTGTGGTGGTGGTTGGTTCCGCAGAGCTGGAAGGCATCAGAGACATTTTCCGTGATAGCCTGCTTCATTTTGTGATCATCGACCGGTTTTGGGCGTTCGTCCATCTTCAGGATGCGTTTTTCAGACGCACAGACTTGCACAGAGCAAACTTAGTTTACACACTCCACGTGTGAAAAAATTTAAGAATTTTAAAAATAACGAAGCCTTAATATTAGATATAAAATCAAACACATACTCTGAGTAAAAAAAGTCTCTTCACACCAGAGTATAAATTATTTAATGAACAAAAATAAATATTAGGATTTTTTTTTAAATGAAGGAGACGTATTTTTATATAGTTTATAATGAATTTTATTTTCCATTTAACAATAAAAAAGAAGTAATTAATTTTAGTACATTAGTTGATATGTTCAGTAATGGCCTCAAAATTTAGAGCAAATAAAGTCTCTGCACACAATATGTTTATGTTTTATGTTTCCAAATTTATTTATTTTAATAACTGGTGGGGCCACCTTTGTTTCGTATTACTTCTCTCAAACGATTCGGTATTGAGATGACTAACTTTTTTGTCAATTCGGGGGGTTAGTTTTAGTCATTCTTCTTTTAAAAGGGATTTCAGCTCTTCCCTGTTTTTTATCTTTACTTTTCTGATCTGACGCCCCAATTCATCCCAAAGGTGCTCAATGGGGTTCAAGTCTGGAGATTAAGAAGGTGTTCTGAGCTGACGGGGCGCATGATATAATAGCCATTCTTGAACTTTTTTAGCTTTATGCTTGGGGTCGTTGTCTTGTTGAAATAAAAAAGTGCGTTCCAAATTAAATTTCTGCGCGCTTTCTTTTAAATTTTTGTTTGAAATATCCATAGAAACATATTGGTCCATTGTATGTAAATTTCCCACACCACAAGCACTCATACACCCCCACACTAACACGTTACCACCACCGTGTTTAACACTAGCGACTAAATTTTTTTTTTTAAATGTTCATATGTTTTTCTCCAGTCTTTACCTCTTCCATCTGATCCATGGACATTGAATTTACTTTCATCTGAGAAAATTTCGCGTTCCCTAAATGAAAACGGCTTATTAACGTGCTCTTTAGCAAATTCCAGACGGAAGCGCTGATTTTTCCTACTAATAAAGGGCTTCCTTCTTGGAACACGCCCATGGTACCCCCGTTTTTTTATACAGTTCCTAATGGTCTGGGGCGTAACAATAACATTGTAGTCCCTACGGATCATACCAGCAAGTCAGTGGCACTGGTTTGGGGTTCTAGTTCAACAGATCTCACTACTGCCCGTACATGATTTGACTCAAGTTTAGGAGGACGACCAGAACGGTACCTATTTTTCACTGTACCCATCTCTTCAAATCTTTTAACTATATATCGCACACTGGAAAACCCTAAGTTGACCATTTTTCCTATTATTCTAAAAGTATGTCCCTTGTTTCTTAATTTGACAATAAGTTCGCGAATTTCATGACACACTTCCATTTTATTTTATTTTCATTTCAAAATAGCACTTACTGGAACGTTCCATACAAAATACTAACTATAAAATAGATAAAACTGAGACAAAAGTGACCTTATATCTTTATTTTGATTTATTCAACTGTGTGCAGAGACCTTTTTTGTTTATATATTATGGTTTATTTTTGTCATTTATAAATTATTTTATTCTGTTAATGTCTATTAATATTTCAGGTATATATCAATAAACTAGAATAGTTTCTGTTTTAAATAACATATACTTTATTCTCGTTATCCCATCATTAACGCTTTTTTAAATACTTAGAAAAAATTTCATATTGATGTGCAGAGACTTTTTTTACTGAGTGTATATTGAAAAAAAATTTAACAAAGGTTGGTATAATTTTCGGACAGTAAAATAAAATACAGTTGTAAAAAAATATAAAAAAAATTATATACAAAAATATTCTAATTTTTAATGTGAATTTTCAATAAATGTTCAAGCATCCCTAGACAATGACACGTGCAGTGTCGAAACGTCGGGAGATATTATATTTTAAATAATAATGAAATAAATATAATATTTTATGGTTGTAAGAAGGTTCATTTCAATCATCCTATAGAAGTATTATTGTTTCTATTGTAAGGTTCTTGTAAAAATAATAGATCGATATTACTTCTAACAATCTTTTTTGAGAAAGCGTGTATAGCTTTAATTGAACGTTGTAAATTGACTGTAAACAGCTTAATGTCAAACCGATATGTATCTTAACCTGATCAACAGCCATAGTCAATGATTTCTTGTAACCTTCTCATTTTCAAAATAACTGATGAACAGGCTGATGTTGAATGATAGCAATCTATTTTTCTTTCTTTCGGGCATATTTATTAAATTTATGCATTTTTTAATTTGTGAATCACACTCTTTTAATTTATAATTTCCAGCGCAAACAGGGCAGAACACTGCCCTGTCTTTCTGCAAAATCTTTCACTAAGACCCAGTCGAGAACATTTTAAGCACGTTAGAAAGTCTTTTGCGTATTGAAAACATTAAGTTTTCAATTAATATTTGGGGAGCACTCTAATACTATAATCCGTTGATTTGTTTTCTTATTTATCCAAAGAAACTTAACTTTCAACTCTTTCTATTGAAAATTTGTTTCTGAATTTCGCTTTTTAACAATATCAACAATATTGTCCGTAATATCTGGGGTATTAAGAATGATAATTCTGGGCCAAAGTTTTCGAACAGGTTATGTCCTAAAGAGTTCACTATGCTTATCGTTATTTCACTGTTTGAAGTTTCCATATCTTGCTTAGTTAAGATTTCTATAATACGGTACTATTACCCAATGTTTTCATTTTATTTAAATCTAGTTTTAGGATAGGTGGGCCAACAGATTGTTTTATTAAATGTCTAGTATCTTCACTTGTATTACTTTTAATTCTGGATCTAATTAATAATTTAAAAGGGGTTTTATTAGTTTCATTTATGTATTTCTTTTATAGGACTTCTGAATAGGATTTAGTCTGATCATTCACCAATTGTAGAGTGTTAATCGGTGTCTCCGATTTAAGTATATCAAATATTCTGGTCAAATCCGTTATTGCACGTTTAGTTTTGTATTGAATGAAATTAGACTTTTCCAAACGTTCTGAAAAGTATGAACGAATTTAATTAAACAAACCGCCAACTCAAAGTTCAAAATAAATTAGCAAGTTACAGAGGGTGGAGAGGGGGAAATCTTCACGCGCACACTCCCAGACTCTGTCTCCAACATATATATATATATTGGAATGTGTATGAATGGATTCATCTTGATTATAATGTTACAATAATAATCAATTAAATAAACAATCCAAAAATATCCAAAGAAATGAACAATTTATTTGTAAATTAGAAAATTGAAATAAGTAAGACAAACACTAGAATCATATCACTCGCAGGTCCAGCATGATACGTGGATGAAAAAATATCGCCCTCATACCCATCACAGTAGCTGTAGATATGCACATATGTGCTAATCCATTTTAAGTTGGCGCAAAGATACGTATATCTGTAGTGTGTATCCTTGCCGCAGATATCATTTTCTTTTCGGCCACATTCTACCAATTGGTTGGCCACACCAACACCTAGTCCATCGCAAACCAGTGGACCGCCATGATCATCGAAACATGTATCTCGTGAACCATCAATAGTGCCGCACAAGTAACGAGGATTAATATCACTACAACCGCAAGCTTGGCTGTCATATCTAATTTTATATATGTTCGCGTGTAACAGTGTATCATCATGGGTACTTTTGCCGAATCCAACAGCGATACAAGTCCGTTCATTTTGATATGCTTTTGTCCATTTGAAAACTTGCTCATTTACTTGAAGAGGTTGGCAATGCGAGCCGGATGAAGGTGGTCTGCGTACTTTGATTAAGGCAAGATCAAAACTTCCATCTTCTCTATTGTAGAAAGGATGTTTGATTACCTGTAAACTCTCTATTAGATATCCTGTATCACGGTTGGTATAATTAACCGAACCACACCTAATAATTGATCTCGTAAGGACACCACCATCAAAACAATATGCCGCTGTTATTACCCAATCAGAATGAATAAAAAAGCCTGTGCAAATTTTCATTCCAAACACACGGAGGTAATTCTGTATAGAGACTACATACGGTACTCCTTCCACACTGATATGTTGTCCCGGCCATGATCTAATCGCCAGATCTTCTATATCATTTGTATGATTTCCACTGCATATTACATTAAACACATTAAAAAATAATAATGCCACAGCAATCATTGTCGGTTTGTCTGATGAATTTCTGATCATAATTATTGGTACTTTCTCACTTCTTACAAACTAAGTAAATTGAACATAATTTTGTAAACACGAATATATTATACGTATTAAAAATTAAATTTTCCCCTTGAAAAAAGGAACATATGGATAAATAAGTTCACTGTTTCCAGGGAAAATTTGATAAGTTTCATTAAGATGCTTTGTACTATATCGTTTTTCTCAGAACCCATGGTTAATAAACAATTGTCTAACTATGTTATCTGTATATTTAAAAAAAATAAAAATATTTTTAGGTGGTTCTGAGAAATGTGAGACGTTAAAATTCAAAAATCTGTTTGTTCATTATTGGCTGTGTACAATGTAATCATTCTCTATCTGCGTCTGTTGGTAGGTGACACTTGTCCCCTAACCATGCTAAATTTGAAGTTTAATTTGCGATTTTATATGTAAATTAAAGTTCTGTGAGTGTGGTGGGGGTGATACCATTTCAAAAAATCTGGAGTGAAACACTCACACAACTTTCTCTTGCTCTAGTTCTCAAAATTATACTCTTGAAACACGGAATTTTGGTCATCTATTTGTTTCTAATTAATTTTCTTCGGATGATAGAATAGTATAATCTATTATGATAGCACTTTAGAGAAAAATAAAACCCCAACTCGTGCCCTTAAATATATTTTACCAAATATATTGTAAATAAAATTTGTAGACCTGTGTATGTTTAGTTCATATAGGGAGTTTCAAGAAAATCGTCGGAGCCATTTTTGAGAAAATTGCGAAATGGAGAAAAAATCATTTAGTAAAGTGGTAAATCAAACTACTTCTGATCCAATTTTTTTCAAACTCGGAACTTCAACAACATATTCAATTCTAATTATCATTATTTAGATGACAGAATTGTCTGAAAAATTAGAACACTGCAGGAACTTCGATGGGAGACCATAGCCAGGTCTTGCTGAAATAAGTGGGGTAAAGGGTTAGTGTAGCAACAAAAGACAGAAAAAAAAGTAATTCTTGTGTAACAGTAACTTTATTGAAGAAGTAGTTGCTTCCCAGACCTTTTGCCTCACAACTGGACTTGAAAACGCTCATTGACTAGTGGTAAGCTCTGGGAATCGCACCGATTTTCCGAAGGTCAAACAATCCTTTCCAGAGCTGTCCATGAGGTTGCTGGTTAGAAGATGTTGTCACGTCAGTCGGACGACCACTATAATTGGGCAGATTGTATAACCTAAGAATCTGTTGGAAAATGAATGAATGGATATTATAATTATGATAGAAGAAGAATTGATGAACGCTCAATTTGAGCTTGAGAGGATATGAGTCCAAATAAGATACAAGGGTACTTGTAGTATTAGATACTGAGACACAATGACAAATGACAAATGTTGAAGTATATATACTTACCTCGGAATGTTATAGCCTCTCACTCTTCAATAAATAGGAAATCGTTCTCTGTGGTGAATAGATTACGTCCAAGCGGAACACGTAATTTAAGTAGACAGTCAAGAGACACCTTTATGGGCCATTTCATATATCGCGTAAGTGACATCTGCCAGCTTACAATAACGAAAATTAAATATGAGTCACAGATGTAAGGAAAATTATCTTTACTCACAGATGGTTGTAAGAGGTTAATATAAGCCAACTTTGATGCTGCCTGAAGTTGGTTGAATTAATGGTCACCACAGCCGTAAAGGCCCTTAATAGGCACTAAATAATGAATTAAATGCTTAATTGAATCACGAAATGAGGCTATAACTGATGACACAACTCAGGAAGTAAATACAACACTTCTTGTAGTAAATATAACGCTTAAACATTGAAGAAGTAAAACACTTAAACAAAACTCCATTAAACGGTTTCACAATTAAACAAGACAGTATATAGTAATCTTCAAGATTAGAATTAATAGAGTAATGGCGTCTCTCATAGCGTTGGTCTAGCGTATCTCGGAAGTGTGTGTGTCTTTTAGCTCTCCACGCGGGAAGAACTCAAAATATTAATTAGCCCCTGGCTGGGATGTGGCGGGACCTAGGAGTAGGCGATCAAAGTAAAGGTTACGGATTTCGTCTGCACAACGATACACCTTAAAACCCCAGAAGTACGTAACAGTGTATTCTTGAAATTTCTTATCTCCTCCCTACTAAAAATGACTTGATAAAACACAGAGCATACTTAATACCACTATTAAAATTTAGCTATAAGTATTCTTCAAACATACGATTTACTGTACACTATTTTCAAATGTCTATTAATAATAATTCCATTTTGTCATTAAACACACACACATAGTAACATAACCTTATAACCTCTCACAACAAGCCAACAAGTGTCGTGTGTAACAGAAAAATTGCGTTGAAGTGAACTCTTTACAAGAACTTGATAAATTTACTCTGACGGTGGATGAAAATCCGAAATCGTTTAGGTATAAGAGAAATATGCATGCTACGACCGGAAAAATACCAGGATGTTATACAGCATTGTGGACCCATCCACTTATTCAACGAATATTTTTTATATAAAGGAAATTTTTGTAAGAGAGTACTTAATTTTATGAGGAAATCAAGGCGGACTATCTTCTGTGGATGCCAACGGATAGGATGGTTGCGAAGTATTTCTTCGAAAGGAACTTCCATATTGTTACACCGAGCAGAGGCGAATGGGGCTGTGACCCACTCCTGTTCGGTAACTCGATCTGGTACTCAGATGGATCTAAAACTACGACTGGGGTCGGAGCTGGGGTCTACGGGGGCAGGTCTAAAGTTAAAATTAAGGCCAGCTTAGGGATGTACGCCACAGTCTTTCAGGCTGAAGTCGTGGCGTTACAACTCTGCGCTAGGGAGATTATAAGGCAAAGGACAGTGGGTAGAAGAGTGGCCATATACTCCGACAGTCAGGCAGCCCTGAAGGCACTTTCCTCACACGAAATAGTCTCAAGACTGGTTTGGGACTGCCTACTTGCCCTCACCGAGGTGGGTACTCGGAATAAACTGACACTCGCCTGGGTGCCGGGACTGCGGGATTCCTGGGCAATGTTAGGGCGGATGCCCTAGCGTGGGAGGGTTCGCAGGATACCTTTATAGGCCCAGAACCCTTCTGCGGCTTGTCCAGGATTCTCATCCAAACTTCTATCAGGGGTTGGCCAGAAGATCAGCGCCTGCGTTGGTGGGAGGGAACACCAGGACAGAGGCAGGCAAAGCTCTTCATTAAAAGACATTTGCCTAAATTTACGAGAGACCTACTGAGCCAGACCCGAAGGGATATAAGTTTAATTGTGGGTCTACTAACAGGGCATAGACACATGCTCCCCCTACAACTTACGGACTGTGCGGTATGCCGATTCTGCTAGGTAGAGGAGGAGACCCCGGCGCACATCCTTTGCGAGTGCGCCGGCCTAGCGAGGATTAGGTTTCTTCAATTGGGGACGGGCCATCCCGAAGCTGGAAGCTTCATGACGGAGCCGCTCTCAGCTCTGCTAGGATTGGTTAGGAGAGCAAAGCTGGGGGCTGTTCTGTAACTTAAGGGGATCCACAATAGACCTCGACTTGTAGATCGCAGTGGAATGAGGCTCCCCTCCCCCGCTTCTATTCTATTCTATTCTATATTTCCATATTTTTATATAATAATTTACAATTTATTTTATTTTGCAGAAATCAAGATGACCAAGAGTATTTGTTGTTATTTTTGATATGTGATGATATTAGTATTTTTTTATATATTGTATTTGACTAATTAATTTTTTTTTTTCAGTTCGCCTAAAGAGAAAATGATTGATTGTATTTGTAATTATGTTTTGTCTATCTCTGTATTTAATGTTAAAATTTTATAATACTTAATTGTTTTCTTGTATTGTTAATTTGCGTTAATGGTATATAGAAAACACAGTCTGCATTCTGCTTCCAAAGCCAGAACACTTCAGGAATCGCCCTCTTAAAATCAGTGCCAGATATAAGTTAAAACATAAGAGCTTTGCATTTAATCTAGAAAAATAATTAATTTCATAAACATAATAGTTGTGATATTGTAAGGTATTTAAATATCTTTAAAGAATATATTTAGTTTACTCTACCAGTGTTTTCTTGATTATTCTTATTACTTCCCTCTTAAACATATACACTTACATGCCCTTTTACTAAACCGCTCAAGCCACAACTACTACTACAGCAAATTCAACACACCAAAAACATTTCAAATACCTATAATGTATACTATCTACCCACATATATACCTATGACTGTATACTATCTACCCACCTAAATACCTATCACTGTATACTATCTACCCACATAAATACCTATCACCGTATACTATCTACTCACCTAAATACCTATCACTGTATACTATCTACCCACATAAATACCTATCACCGTATCCTATCTACATACCTAAATACCTATCACTGTATACTATCTACCCACCTAAATACCTATCACTTATACTATCTACCGTGTAGGAGACCGTGGACGATGTAGCATAGGCCCTAGTCACCGAGCATAAAATAGCTCTTTGCATTCTCAATAGAATGCCGCTGTACGACTGCATGTCCAGTTGTCGGCCCAACAAGCAGCTGCGTACGTTGCGACATTCTCTATCACTATTATAGATAGTCAGAGCCACAAAGTGGGGAGGTCAAGGCTGATTGGCTGCCGACTCGTCACCTGATGATTTATGTGTAATGCCGGAAGTAGCATCCCTGGGAAGACAGGCGTTGACGCTCGCTGAATAAAGCTGACGTATTTAAATAAATAATTCAAAAAATATAAAACCAACTCAAATAAAATAAACTAGCCTTTCGAACATATTCACAAACACTGGCTGCTGCATCAAGTTTTATTTGCAACATTATTTTGAAAAAAGAAATTATTTTTAGTGGTTCTGAGAAATGTGAGACGTTAAAATTCAAAACTCTGTTTGTTCCCTATTGGCGTCTATAATGTAATCATTCTCTATCTGCCTCTGTGAGTAGCTTGGAACTTGTCCCCCCACCAACTGTATATTTATGTTAAGATATATGAGCATTTGAAAGTTAATGAAAATTTGTCATTTTATTTGAAAAGTGAAAGTTGTGTGAGTGTTTCACACCAGATTTTTTTTTTTGTAATTTTTTCCAAACAGTAAAATTTTGACCCTGAATTTTTATTAAACTTGATATTCTATTTTCACAAATATATACCTATCACTTTATGGCAAAATTCATTTTCCCTGGCTTTAAGAAATCTAGGCATTTAAGTTTCAAATATATGTAGGTTTGTACGATGTTATTGGCGTGCTGTTCTGGACTTCAGTGTAATCACTTCAATTATTATCAGCTAGTTTATGTACGCTTATCCATCAAGTTTGTACGTTTTATATGGCACGTGACAATTGTCAGAATTTTACTTTATCCAGTAGTAGTCTAGTGGGGCTTCTGATTTTTCTTAAAATGCTAATAATAGAAGGGGGAAAAGAAAACCATAGTTTAGTTAGCTCTCTGTAATGAAGATGTCGTCCAAACTTTAACAATAACTATATTGTCTCCTTGTAGTTCGGAAGTCTTTTTATATATTAAAACAAAAACCTTACTGCCCATACTTGAATCAGTTGAAGTCTCCAGCAAGAGTAGTGCTCAAGTGATAAGTTCTTTATATATATTATATATAAAGAGAGAGAGAGTGAGAGAGCATTGGGACAAGATGACCAAGTGAGGAGTGCGGAGGCCTAAGATGTTCCCTACTTGAAGTGTTGAAGTGTTTGCCATATTGCTTTCTTTAACAAGTTGCTTGTTCAGAATTCATTACGCAATCAATTCTCCGATTATGTTGATGTCGTGGCTGAAGGAAGTGCTTCTACTTCTGATCAGCTTTAGTGTTTTTTTTTTTAACGTTATCCCCAATTTTTCTTTATTTGTATAGTTTTTTCTTAAAATTTCATACCCATATATAATATATACAGCATGTAAATGTGAAATTGAAGGCTCAAATTGCGATGACTGAATCTTGTTTTAATCAAAACAAGATGATTATTCTCTTATGGTCTTGTAAAAAGAATGGGTATCGAGCGCGATGGCCGAGGAACATTTTATACTACAAGCCAAGTGAACGAAAGTAACGAGGAAGGCCCTCGAGGAAGTAACGATGGGGATTGGTGTAATATGAGTTGATCGAAAGAAAGAATTTTGGGTTCCACCATATGTCGTAGTCTCGGGGGGGGGGGCAACCAACAGAATAATAAAACTACTTGTTCATTTTTATTTCAATTATATTCGTAAATTTAGAAATAAAGTTTTTAAATTATTTTATTTTGGATATTCGAATATTGGACATTATAGGACGAATTTAAATTTTCTGCAAAATAATAGTTTTATTATTACATCAAAAGTGTTTTAGTTTTTTTAAACTGTGGCCTTCATTCTCTATAAGGTAACACACTCACTACTAGTGGTTTCATTTCCCCAAACTATGCCATAATCTCACCGAATGCATTTTTTTATTTCAGTATGTCTACATGCTCCATTGATATTACATGTAATAAGATTACAAAATTTACATTTTAAATCTTTTAAATAAGTGGGTCAATAAATTGTTAATGAATATGTACACTTTTGGAAATGAATATTAACTCCCGATAATAATTCAAGAAAGTACAGTAAATTGATAAATTAGAAATGTTCCAAAGTTAAAACTTTTCAAAGTCCCATTTATTCAAATTCGATGAATTCCTCTAAGACCAATGGTGTTCTGGCAGTTGTACTTACATGTGAATAGAGACGGATGTCTATTAAATAGATTTATAATTATGTACTTGTCAGTCTTATGGTTGAAATCTTTGATTACATTGTAAATTTCTCTTTCTGAGAAATCTAGCACATGTTCGGTGCAGATATTGGAATACATTTCTTTTCTTAGTAATTCATATTGTTGTAGATCATCAGATACACCTTAATTTGGAAAAATATTTCCATTAGTGTATTTAATGTTTCCTGCATTGTTTCTGTCATTTAACCATCGTTTTTCTAAATAATAGAAAATATGCTGCTTTCTTCAGCTTTCCTGGCGCTACTTTGCACACACCACTGCTTGGATTAGGAGCGGTGATGTTACTACGTAGTTTTTCCACAAGTCTAATTTCGCTTCTTGTATTTTTTCCTGATGTAGTATTTTCTGTATTTCAATATCTATTCTTTCTAATTTCTCTAAGATAAACTTTACTATAAGTGCGTTAATATTGCCTTCTTAGCCGATTTGCGGTTCGTCTTATTTGAGACAATTCTCTTGTCCACCAGTTAATAGTTTTAAGATTTTTTGTTTCGTATTTGGCTTTCCTAATTGGCATAAATCTTTTACATAATGTAATTAGTATTTTTTCTAAGAGCCTAAGATTACCAAAAATATTTGTGCAATTTATTTCTTTAATATCGAAATTAAAATATATGTGAAATTCCCGCTTTAGACATTCTTCGAATGCCTGATAAAATTTCTCCCAATTAATTCTTGTAGTAATAAATTTATTACGGCTTAATGTGTGTTACTAGCTGTACAGACGTGGAGTGTGTAAACTATGTTTGCTCTGAGCAAGTCTGTGTTGTCAAACTGTCTGAAAAACGCATCCTGAAAATGGGCCATCGCCCGAAACCGGTCGATGACCACAAAATGAAGCAGGCTATCACGGAAAATGTCTCTGATGCTTTCCAGCTCTGCGGAACCAACCACCACCACAACATAAAATATTATATTTATTTCGTTACTATTTGGAATATATCTCCCGACGTTTCGACACTCCACTTGTCATTGTCTAGGGATGCTTGAACATATACTCAAAATTCACATTAAAAATTACAATATTTTTTTAAATTTTTTTACAAATGTATTTTATTTTATTGTCCGAAAATTATACCAACCTTTGTTAAATTTTTTTTAATATATGTGTTTGATTTTATACCTAATATTAAGCCTTCGTTATTTTTAAAAATTGTAAATTTTTGATTTTATAACAGTTAATGTGTCATACGCCCATTGTTTTTTGTTTTTTGTGTCAATTTATAAAAAAAAAATTTCAGCCTTATTTTTAATGTATTGGGTTCTTTTTGACCATGTGGTTTCTATTGAGTTTATTTTAAATGTTGTATTGTATTTACGGCCTGAAATGATATGTGATTATATTTATTATGTTATTCAAACTGTAAAATTTCATTGAATTAAATAATTATGTATAATATGTGTTTTTATTACTTATTGCTGTAATTTGAGTCACCTAATATGAATGGACGGCATGGTAGGCTGATTTGAAAAAAAATTTATGCTGACGTGTTAATACGTGATATATATTATATCTTATATAGACATATGTTCTCATAAAGTAAAACTATGTTAATGGAAGGTCTCAAACTAATTTTAGAAAACACATATTTCACATATCAAGGAAAAATATTTAAACAGACATCCGGGTTATGAATGGGCGGAACCTGTCAGCTCACATCGCTGGATTGGTAATGAATAATATTATAAATACCTGCATCTCTGAAATAAAAATTAAACCATTATTGATTACCAAATGTATAGACGATTTATGACTAATAATTAACAACAATGATAACAATATACTATTCAGTAAAAGAACAGCATACACCGAAATATAAAATTAACAATGGAAAAAGAAGAAAATAATCCAGTAAATTATTTGCACATAACCATAATAAGTCACTATTCTAAATTTAATACTAAATATTAAAAAAAAAAAAAAACATCCAATACTTAGTTAAATTATCTCACAAACATCCACAACATATTATCGATAATGCCGCAAAAAACCGTATACAGAGAGCCATCAAATTAACAGACTCAATTTATTATAAGGAAACAAAACAGTCAATTTTTAATACACTAATAGAAAACGCTTACCCGATTCAGTTAGGTAATCAATACTGGAGCTTTGCAATAGCACAGCAAAATAGTTTAAGATTGCCAGATGAAAGTGATATATCAATTAATCAAACTATTCATACTGTAATACAAACAAATTACAAATATTATGCATAACGCAAATACATACACTCACAAATAAAATCAAAAATATTTTCAAAAAATTCATTGTTAATGAAATTAAAATATCTAATACAATAGAAAATAAAATAGCATCATACATACCAAAACACAAAGACAAAGAACAAACACATAATTTAAAGGAAGTAGTCTACGCAACAAATTGTGAGTGCCAACAAAAATACATTGGACACAAAAAATTTCTTAAAAACCAGAGTAGAACAACATAAAAAAGCACTAAAAAATGAAACTAACACTGAAACATCATTGATAAAACACTATAGACTTACAAATCATAACTTTGATTTCAACAATACAGCAGTGATAAATAGAGAAAAAACACTATAAAAAGAAAAATGCTAGAGGCAATAAATATAGCTTAAATCTAGATAATATAGTAAATGACAGAAAAGAATGTACACAGGCAAAAGTTTACACTAATATTATCAATACTCTAAAACAATATCTAATGGAGAAATAACAATCAATAACCTATAAAATAATAACCTCCTACATATATATAAAGCAGGCCTGTATAATTACAACAGTTTAAAATAATAATTATAATTTCCAATAATTAAACATTAATAATAATTGTCCAAATTTATTAGCAAATACCTTTTTAATATATATAAAACATAAAATAAAAATATAAAAAAATTCACAAATCATATGTCTAAATAAGGTATATCACGTGATTAATACGTCAGCATAAACATTTTTTCAAATCAGCCTACCATGACATCCATTCATATTAGGTGACTCAAATTACACCAATAAGTAATAAAACACATATTATACATAATTATTTAATTCAATGAAATTTTACAGTTTAAATAACATAATAAATATAATCACATATCTTTTCAGGCCGTAAATACAATATAACATTTAAAATAAACTCAATAAAAACCAAATGGTCAAAAAGAACCCAATACGTTAAAAATAAGGCTGAAATTTTTTTTTTATAAATTGACATAAAAAACAAAAAAAACAATCCGTTATTGCACGTTTAGTTCTTGATTTTAAGTTGGTACTCAATTTACCGTTATATTTCTTTAATAACTTCAAGAGCATCACTAAAGAAAAATGCATCACTTTCCGCAATATTAGAACTCTTTTAGCACTTTTTAGCACCGAATGCATTCTGACTATTCTCGTTTTTAGGTCATCCAAATAGTTGGTTCTCTTTGCTAGACTTTCTTTTCCCACTATTTCCTTATTCATTTTTTTCTAATTTACTTTAAAAATATTGCAAAAAACAACAACATGTTGCCATTTGAAAAAACAGAGAAAGCATACGTTTTATAAAACAGATTTTTTGTATTGAATGAAATTAGACTTTTCCAAATATTCTGAAAAGTATGAACGAATTTAATTAAACAAACCGCCAACTCAAAGTTCAAAAAAATGAGCAAGTTACAGAGGGTGGAGAGGGGGAAATCTTCACGCGCACACTCCCAGACTCTGTCTCCAACATATATATATATATTGGAATGTGTATGAATGGATTCATCTTGATTATAATGTTACAATAATAATCAATTAAATAAACAATCCAAAAATATCCAAAGAAATGAACAATTTATTTGTAAATTAGAAAATTGAAATAAGTAAGACAAACACTAGAATCATATCACTCGCAGGTCCAGCATGATACGTGGATGAAAAAATATCGCCCTCATACCCATCACAGTAGCTGTAGATATGCACATATGTGCTAATCCATTTTAAGTTGGCGCAAAGATACGTATATCTGTAGTGTGTATCCTTGCCGCAGATATCATTTTCTTTTCGGCCACATTCTACCAATTGGTTGGCCACACCAACACCTAGTCCATCGCAAACCAGTGGACCGCCATGATCATCGAAACATGTATCTCGTGAACCATCAATAGTGCCGCACAAGTAACGAGGATTAATATCACTACAACCGCAAGCTTGTTTGTCATATCTAATTTTATATATGTTCGCGTGTAACAGTGTATCATCATGGGTACTTTTGCCGAATCCAAGAGTGATACAAGTCCGTTCATTTTGATATGCTTTTGTCCATTTGAAAACTTGCTCATTTACTTGAAGAGGTTGGCAATGCGAGCCGGATGAAGGTGGTCTGCGTACTTTGATTAAGGCAAGATCAAAACTTCCATCTTCTCTATTGTAGAAAGGATGTTTGATTACCTGTAAACTCTCTATTAGGTATCCTGTATCACGGCTGGTATAATTAACCGAACCACACCTAATAATTGATCTCGTAAGGACACCACCATCAAAACAATATGCCGCTGTTATTACCCAATCAGAATGAATAAAAAAGCCTGTGCAAATTTTCATTCCAAACACACGGAGGTAATTCTGTATAGAGACTACATACGGTACTCCTTCCACACTGATATGTTGTCCCGGCCATGATCTAATCGCCAGATCTTCTATATCATTTGTATGATTTCCACTGCATATTACATTAAACACATTAAAAAATAATAATGCCACAGCAATCATTGTCGGTTTGTCTGATGAATTTCTGATCATAATTATTGGTACTTTCTCACTTCTTACAAACTAAGTAAATTGAACATAATTTTGTAAACACGAATATATTATACGTATTAAAAACTAAATTTTCCCCTTGAAAAAAGGAACATATGGATAAATAAGTTAACTGTTTCCAGGGAAAATTTGATAAGTTTCATTAAGATGCTTTGTACTATATCGTTTTTCTCAGAACCCATGGTTAATAAACGATTGTCTAACTATGTTATCTGTATATTTAAAAAAAATAAAAATATTTTTAGGTGGTTCTGAGAAATGTGAGACGTTAAAATTCAAAAATCTGTTTGTTCATTATTGGCTGTGTACAATGTAATCATTCTCTATCTGCGTCTGTTGGTAGGTGACACTTGTCCCCTAACCAAGCTAAATTTGAAGTTTAATTTGCCATTTTATATGTAAATTAAAGTTCTGTGAGTGTGGTGGGGGTGATACCATTTCAAAAAATCTGGAGTGAAACACTCACACAACTTTCTCTTGCTCTAGTTCTCAAAATTATACTCTTGAAACACGGAATTTTGGTCATCTATTTGTTTCTAATTAATTTTCTTCGGATGATAGAATAGTATAATCTATTATGATAGCACTTTAGAGAAAAATAAAACCCCAACTCGTGCCCTTAAATATATTTTACCAAATATATTGTAAATAAAATTTGTAGACCTGTGTATGTTTAGTTCATATAGGGAGTTTCAAGAAAATCGTCGGAGCCATTTTTGAGAAAATTGCGAAATGGAGAAAAAATCATTTAGTAAAGTGGTAAATCAAACTACTTCTGATCCAATTTTTTTCAAACTCGGAACTTCAACAACATATTCAATTCTAATTATCATTATTTAGATGACAGAATTGTCTGAAAAATTAGAACACTGCAGGAACTTCGATGGGAGACCATAGCCAGGTCTTGCTGAAATAAGTGGGGTAAAGGGTTAGTGTAGCAACAAAAGACAGAAAAAAAAGTAATTCTTGTGTAACAGTAACTTTATTGAAGAAGTAGTTGCTTCCCAGACCTTTTGCCTCACAACTGGACTTGAAAACGCTCATTGACTAGTGGTAAGCTCTGGGAATCGCACCGATTTTCCGAAGGTCAAACAATCCTTTCCAGAGCTGTCCATGAGGTTGCTGGTTAGAAGATGTTGTCACGTCAGTCGGACGACCACTATAATTGGGCAGATTGTATAACCTAAGAATCTGTTGGAAAATGAATGAATGGATATTATAATTATGATAGAAGAAGAATTGATGAACGCTCAATTTGAGCTTGAGAGGATATGAGTCCAAATAAGATACAAGGGTACTTGTAGTATTAGATACTGAGACACAATGACAAATGACAAATGTTGAAGTATATATACTTACCTCGGAATGTTATAGCCTCTCACTCTTCAATAAATAGGAAATCGTTCTCTGTGGTGAATAGATTACGTCCAAGCGGAACACGTAATTTAAGTAGACAGTCAAGAGACACCTTTATGGGCCATTTCATATATCGCGTAAGTGACATCTGCCAGCTTACAATAACGAAAATTAAATATGAGTCACAGATGTAAGGAAAATTATCTTTACTCACAGATGGTTGTAAGAGGTTAATATAAGCCAACTTTGATGCTGCCTGAAGTTGGTTGAATTAATGGTCACCACAGCCGTAAAGGCCCTTAATAGGCACTAAATAATGAATTAAATGCTTAATTGAATCACGAAATGAGGCTATAACTGATGACACAACTCAGGAAGTAAATACAACACTTCTTGTAGTAAATATAACGCTTAAACATTGAAGAAGTAAAACACTTAAACAAAACTCCATTAAACGGTTTCACAATTAAACAAGACAGTATATAGTAATCTTCAAGATTAGAATTAATAGAGTAATGGCGTCTCTCATAGCGTTGGTCTAGCGTATCTCGGAAGTGTGTGTGTCTTTTAGCTCTCCACGCGGGAAGAACTCAAAATATTAATTAGCCCCTGGCTGGGATGTGGCGGGACCTAGGAGTAGGCGATCAAAGTAAAGGTTACGGATTTCGTCTGCACAACGATACACCTTAAAACCCCAGAAATACGTAACAGTGTATTCTTGAAATTTCTTATCTCCTCCCTACTAAAAATGACTTGATAAAACACAGAGCATACTTAATACCACTATTAAAATTTAGCTATAAGTATTCTTCAAACATACGATTTACTGTACACTATTTTCAAATGTCTATTAATAATAATTCCATTTTGTCATTAAACACACACACATAGTAACATAACCTTATAACCTCTCACAACAAGCCAACAAGTGTCGTGTGTAACAGAAAAATTGCGTTGAAGTGAACTCTTTACAAGAACTTGATAAATTTACTCTGACGGTGGATGAAAATCCGAAATCGTTTAGGTATAAGAGAAATATGCATGCTACGACCGGAAAAATACCAGGATGTTATACAGCATTGTGGACCCATCCACTTATTCAACGAATATTTTTTATATAAAGGAAATTTTTGTAAGAGAGTACTTAATTTTATGAGGAAATCAAGGCGGACTATCTTCTGTGGATGCCAACGGATAGGATGGTTGCGAAGTATTTCTTCGAAAGGAACTTCCATATTGTTACACCGAGCAGAGGCGAATGGGGCTGTGACCCACTCCTGTTCGGTAACTCGATCTGGTACTCAGATGGATCTAAAACTACGACTGGGGTCGGAGCTGGGGTCTACGGGGGCAGGTCTAAAGTTAAAATTAAGGCCAGCTTAGGGAAGTACGCCACAGTCTTTCAGGCTGAAGTCGTGGCGTTACAACTCTGCGCTAGGGAGATTATAAGGCAAAGGACAGTGGGTAGAAGAGTGGCCATATACTCCGACAGTCAGGCAGCCCTGAAGGCACTTTCCTCACACCAAATAGTCTCAAGACTGGTTTGGGACTGCCTACTTGCCCTCACCGAGGTGGGTACTCGGAATAAACTGACACTCGCCTGGGTGCCGGGACTGCGGGATTCCTGGGCAATGTTAGGGCGGATGCCCTAGCGTGGGAGGGTTCGCAGGATACCTTTATAGGCCCAGAACCCTTCTGCGGCTTGTCCAGGATTCTCATCCAAACTTCTATCAGGGGTTGGCCAGAAGATCAGCGCCTGCGTTGGTGGGAGGGAACACCAGGACAGAGGCAGGCAAAGCTCTTCATTAAAAGACATTTGCCTAAATTTACGAGAGACCTACTGAGCCAGACCCGAAGGGATATAAGTTTAATTGTGGGTCTACTAACAGGGCATAGACACATGCTCCCCCTACAACTTACGGACTGTGCGGTATGCCGATTCTGCTAGGTAGAGGAGGAGACCCCGGCGCACATCCTTTGCGAGTGCGCCGGCCTAGCGAGGATTAGGTTTCTTCAATTGGGGACGGGCCATCCCGAAGCTGGAAGCTTCATGACGGAGCCGCTCTCAGCTCTGCTAGGATTGGTTAGGAGAGCAAAGCTGGGGGCTGTTCTGTAACTTAAGGGGATCCACAATAGACCTCGACTTGTAGATCGCAGTGGAATGAGGCTCCCCTCCCCCGCTTCTATTCTATTCTATTCTATATTTCCATATTTTTATATAATAATTTACAATTTATTTTATTTTGCAGAAATCAAGATGACCAAGAGTATTTGTTGTTATTTTTGATATGTGATGATATTAGTATTTTTTTATATATTGTATTTGACTAATTAATTTTTTTTTTTCAGTTCGCCTAAAGAGAAAATGATTGATTGTATTTGTAATTATGTTTTGTCTATCTCTGTATTTAATGTTAAAATTTTATAATACTTAATTGTTTTCTTGTATTGTTAATTTGCGTTAATGGTATATAGAAAACACAGTCTGCATTCTGCTTCCAAAGCCAGAACACTTCAGGAATCGCCCTCTTAAAATCAGTGCCAGATATAAGTTAAAACATAAGAGCTTTGCATTTAATCTAGAAAAATAATTAATTTCATAAACATAATAGTTGTGATATTGTAAGGTATTTAAATATCTTTAAAGAATATATTTAGTTTACTCTACCAGTGTTTTCTTGATTATTCTTATTACTTCCCTCTTAAACATATACACTTACATGCCCTTTTACTAAACCGCTCAAGCCACAACTACTACTACAGCAAATTCAACACACCAAAAACATTTCAAATACCTATCATGTATACTATCTACCCACATATATACCTATCACTGTATATATCTACCCACCTAAATACCTATCACTGTATACTATCTACCCACCTAAATACTATCTACTCACCTAAATACCTATCACTGTATACTATCTACCCACATAAATACCTATCACCGTATCCTATCTACCCACCTAAATACCTATCACTGTATACTATCTACCCACCTAAATACCTATCACTGTATACTATCTACCGTGTAGGAGACCGTGGACGATGTAGCATAGGCCCTAGTTACCGAGCATAAAATAGCTCTTTGCATTCTTAATAGAATGCCGCTGTACGACTGCATGTCCAGTTGTCGGCCCAACAAGCAGCTGCGTACGTTGCGACATTCTCTATCACTATTATAGATAGTCAGAGCCACAAAGTGGGGAGGTCAAGGCTGATTGGCTGCCGACTCGTCACCTGATGATTTATGTGTAATGCCGGAAGTAGCATCCCTGGGAAGACAGGCGTTGACGCTCGCTGAATAAAGCTGACGTATTTAAATAAATAATTCAAAAAATATAAAACCAACTCTAATAAAATAAACTAGCCTTTCGAACATATTCACAAACACTGGCTGCTGCATCAAGTTTTATTTGCAACATTATTTTGAAAAAAGAAATTATTTTTAGTGGTTCTGAGAAATGTGAGACGTTAAAATTCAAAACTCTGTTTGTTCCCTATTGGCGTCTATAATGTAATCATTCTCTATCTGCCTCTGTTAGTAGATTGGAACTTGTCCCCCCACCAACTGTATATTTATGTTAAGATATAGGAGCATTTGAAAGTTAACGAAAATTTGTCATTTTATTTGAAAAGTGAAAGTTGTGTGAGTGTTTCACACCAGATTTTTTTTTTTGTAATTTTTCCAAACAGTAAAATTTTGAGCCTGAATTTTTATTAAACTTGATATTCTATTTTCACAAATATATACCTATCACTTTATGGCAAAATTCATTTTCCCTGGCTTTAAGAAATCTAGGCATTTAAGTTTCAAATATTATGTAGGTTTGTACGGTGTTATTGGCATGCTGTTCTGGACTTCAGTGTAATCACTTCAATTATTATCAGCTAGTTTATGTACGCTTATCCATCAAGTTTGTACGTTTTATATGGCACGTGACAATTGTCAGAATTTTACTTTATCCAGTAGTAGTCTAGTGGGGCTTCTGATTTTTCTTAAAATGCTAATAATAGAAGGGGGAAAAGAAAACCATAGTTTAGTTAGCTCTCTGTAATGAAGATGTCGTCCAAACTTTAACAATAACTATATTGTCTCCTTGTAGTTCGGAAGTCTTTTTATATATTAAAACAAAAACCTTACTGCCCATACTTGAATCATTTGAAGTCTCCAGCAAGAGTAGTGCTCAAGTGATAAGTTCTTTATATATATTATATATAAAGAGAGAGAGAGTGAGAGAGCATTGGGACAAGATGACCAAGTGAGGAGTGCGGAGGCCTAAGATGGTCCCTACTTGAAGTGTTGAAGTGTTTGCCATATTGCTTTCTTTAACAAGTTGCTTGTTCAGAATTCATTACGCAATCAATTCTCCGAATATGTTGATGTCGTGGCTGAAGGAAGTGCTTCTACTTCTGATCAGCTTTAGTGTTTTTTTTTTTTTAACGTTATCCCCAATTTTTCTCTATTTGTATAGATTTTCTTAAAATTTCATACCCATATATACATATATACAGCATGTTAATGTGAAATTGAAGGCTCAAATTGCGATGACTGAATCTTGTTTTAATCAAAACAAGATGATTATTCTCTTATGGTCTTGTAAAGAGAATTGGTATCGAGCGCGATGGCCGAGGAACATTTTATACTACAAGCCAAGTGAACGAAAGTAACGAGGAAGGCCCAACAAGAGTCGGGTGGAGGACTTCCAGACGTGGGCTCCGCGAAGGGGATTGGTGTAATATGAGTTGATCGAAAGAAAGAATTTTGGGTTCCACCATATGACGTAGTCTAGGGGGGGGCAACCAACAGAATAATAAAACTACTTGTTCATTTTTATTTCAATTATATTCGTAAATTTAGAAATAAAGTTTTTAAATTATTTTATTTTGGATATTCGAATATTGGACATTATAGGACGAATTTAAATTTTCTGCAAAATAATAGTTTTATTATTACATCAAAAGTGTTTTAGTTTTTTTAAACTGTGGCCTTCATTCTCTATAAGGTAACACACTCACTACTAGTGGTTTCATTTCCCCAAACTATGCCATAATCTCACCGAATGCATTTTTTTTTCTTTTCAATATGTCTACATGCTCCATTGATATTACATGTAATAAGATTACAAAATTTACATTTTAAATCTTTTAAATAAGTGGGACAATAAATTGTTAATGAGTATGTACACTTTTGGAAATGAATATTAACTCCCGATAATAATTCAAGAAAGTACAGTAAATTGATAAATTAGAAATGTTCCAAAGTTAAAGCTTTTCAAAGTCCCATTTATTCAAATTCGATGAACTCCTCTAAGACCAATGGTGTTCTGGCAGTTGTACTTACTTGTGAATGAGACGGATGTCTATTAAATAGATTTATAATTATGTACTTGTCAGTCTTATGGTTGAAATCCTTGATTACATTGTAAATTTCTCTTTCTGAGAAATCTAGCACATGTTCGGTGCAGATATTGGAATACATTTCTTTTCTTAGTAATTCATATGGTTGTAGATCATCAGACACACCTTAATTTGGAAAAATATTTCCATTAGTGTATTTAATGTTTCCTGCATTGTTTCTGTCATTTAACCATCGTTTTTCTAAATAATAGAAAATATGCTGCTTTCTTCAGCTTTCCTGGCGCTACTTTGCACACACCACTGCTTGGATTAGGAGCGGTGATGTTACTACGTAGTTTTTCCACAAGTCTAATTTCGCTTCTTGTATTTTTTCCTGATGTAGTATTTTCTGTATTTCAATATCTATTCTTTCTAATTTCTCTAAGATAAACTTTACTATAAGTGCGTTAATATTGCCTTCTTAGCCGATTTGCGGTTCGTCTTATTTGAGACAATTCTCTTGTCCACCAGTTAACAGTTTTAAGATTTTTTGTTTCGTATTTGGCTTTCCTAATTGGCATCAATCTTTTTCATAATGTAATTAGTATTTTTTCTAAGAGCCTAAGATTATAAAAAATATTAGTGAAATTTATTTCTTTATTATCGAAATTAAAATATATGTGAAATTCCCGCTTTAGTCATTCTTCGAATGCCTGATAAAATTTCTCCCAATTAATTCTTGTAGTAATAAATTTATTACGGCTTAATGTGTGTTACTAGCTGTACAGACGTGGAGTGTGTAAACTATGTTTGCTCTGATCAAGTCTGTGTTGTCAAACTGTCTGAAAAACGCATCCTGAAGATGGGCGATCGCCCGAAACCGGTCGATGACCACAAAATGAAGCAGGCCATCACCGAAAATGTCTCTGATGCTTTCCAGCTCTGCGGAACCAACCACCACCACAACATAAAATATTATATTTATTTCATTATTATTTGAAATATATCTCCCGACGTTTCGACACTCCACTTGTCATTGTCTAGGGATCTTGAACATTTACTGAAAATTCACATTATAAATTACAATATTTTTTTATATATTTTTACAACTGTATTTTATTTTATTGTCCGAAAATTATACCAACATTTGTTAAAGTTTTTTTAATATATGTGTTTGATTTTATACCTAATGTTAAGCCGTTATTTTTAAAATTTTTAAATTTTTGATTTTGTAACAGTTAATGTGTCATACGCCCATTGTTTTTTTGGTTTTTGTGTCAATTTATAAAAAAAAATTTCAGCCTTATTTTTAACGTATTGGGTTCTTTTTGACCATGTGGTTTCTATTGAGTTTATTTTAAATGTTTTATAGTATTTACGGCCTGAAAAGATATGTGATTATATTTATTATGTTATTTAAACTGTAAAATTTCATTGAATTAAATAATTATGTATAATATGTGTTTTTATTACTTATTGCTGTAATTTGAGTCACCTAATATGAATGGACGTCATGGTAGGCTGATTTGAAAAAAAAATTTATGCTGACGTGTTAGTCACGTGATATATATTATATCTTATATAGACATATGTTCTTATAAAGTAAAACTATGTTAATGGAAGATCTCAAACTAATTTAAACAGACATCCGGGTTATGAATGGGCGGAACCTGTCAGCTCACATCGCTGGATTGGTAATGAATAATATTATAAATACCTGCATCTCTGAAATAAAAATTAAACCATTATTGATTACCAAATGTATAGACGATTTATTACTAATAATTAACAACAATGATAACAATATACTATTCAGTAAAAGAACAGCATACACCGAAATATAAAATTAACAATGGAAAAAGAAGAAAATAATCCAGTAAATTATTTGCACATAACCATAATAAGTCACTATTCTAAATTTAATACTAAATATTAAAAAAAAAAAAAAACATCCAATACTTAGTTAAATTATCTCACAAACATCCACAACATATTATCGATAATGCCGCAAAAAACCGTATACAGAGAGCCATCAAATTAACAGACTCAATTTATTATAAGGAAACAAAACAGTCAATTTTTAATACACTAATAGAAAACGCTTACCCGATTCAGTTAGGTAATCAATACTGGAGCTTTGCAATAGCACAGCAAAATAGTTTAAGATTGCCAGATGAAAGTGATATATCAATTAATCAAACTATTCATACTGTAATACAAACAAATTACAAATATTATGCATAACGCAAATACATACACTCACAAATAAAATCAAAAATATTTTCAAAAAATTCATTGTTAATGAAATTAAAATATCTAATACAATAGAAAATAAAATAGCATCATACATACCAAAACACAAAGACAAAGAACAAACACATAATTTAAAGGAAGTAGTCTACGCAACAAATTGTGAGTGCCAACAAAAATACATTGGACACAAAAAATTTCTTAAAAACCAGAGTAGAACAACATAAAAAAGCACTAAAAAATGAAACTAACACTGAAACATCATTGATAAAACACTATAGACTTACAAATCATAACTTTGATTTCAACAATACAGCAGTGATAAATAGAGAAAAAACACTATAAAAAGAAAAATGCTAGAGGCAATAAATATAGCTTAAATCTAGATAATATAGTAAATGACAGAAAAGAATGTACACAGGCAAAAGTTTACACTAATATTATCAATACTCTAAAACAATATCTAATGGAGAAATAACAATCAATAACCTATAAAATAATAACCTCCTACATATATATAAAGCAGGCCTGTATAATTACAACAGTTTAAAATAATAATTATAATTTCCAATAATTAAACATTAATAATAATTGTCCAAATTTATTAGCAAATACCTTTTTAATATATATAAAACATAAAATAAAAATATAAAAAAATTCACAAATCATATGTCTAAATAAGGTATATCACGTGATTAATACGTCAGCATAAACATTTTTTCAAATCAGCGTACCATGAGGTCCATTCATATTAGGTGACTCAAATTACAGCAATAAGTAATAAAAACACATATTATACATAATTATTTAATTCAATGAAATTTTACAGTTTAAATAACATAATAAATATAATCACATATCTTTTCAGGTCATAAATACTATAAAACATTTAAAATAAACTCAATAGAAACCACATGGTCAAAAAGAACCCAATACGTTAAAAATAAGGCTGAAATTTTTTTTTTATAAATTGACACAAAAAACGAAAAAAACAATGGGCAATGACACATTAACTGTTATGAAATCAAAAATTTAAAAATTTTAAAAATAACGAAGGCTTAATATTAGGTATAAAATCAAACACATATATTAAAAAAACTTTAACAAATGTTGGTATAATTTTCGGAAATAAAATAAAATACAGTTGTAAAAAAATATAAAAAAATATTGTAATCTATAATGTGAATTTTCAGTAAATGTTCAAGATCCCTAGACAATGACAAGTGGAGTGTCGAAACGTCGGGAGATATATTTCAAATAATAATGAAATAAATATAATATTTTATGTTGTGGTGGTGGTTGGTTCCGCAGAGCTGGAAGGCATCAGAGACATTTTCCGTGATAGCCTGCTTCATTTTGTGATCATCGACCGGTTTTGGGCGTTCGTCCATCTTCAGGATGCGTTTTTCAGACGCACAGACTTGCACAGAGCAAACTTAGTTTACACACTCCACGTGTGAAAAAATTTAAGAATTTTAAAAATAACGAAGCCTTAATATTAGATATAAAATCAAACACATACTCTGAGTAAAAAAAGTCTCTTCACACCAGAGTATAAATTATTTAATGAACAAAAATAAATATTAGGATTTTTTTTTAAATGAAGGAGACGTATTTTTATATAGTTTATAATGAATTTTATTTTCCATTTAACAATAAAAAAGAAGTAATTAATTTTAGTACATTAGTTGATATGTTCAGTAATGGCCTCAAAATTTAGAGCAAATAAAGTCTCTGCACACAATATGTTTATGTTTTATGTTTCCAAATTTATTTATTTTAATAACTGGTGGGGCCACCTTTGTTTCGTATTACTTCTCTCAAACGATTCGGTATTGAGATGACTAACTTTTTTGTCAATTCGGGGGGTTAGTTTTAGTCATTCTTCTTTTAAAAGGGATTTCAGCTCTTCCCTGTTTTTTATCTTTACTTTTCTGATCTGACGCCCCAATTCATCCCAAAGGTGCTCAATGGGGTTCAAGTCTGGAGATTAAGAAGGTGTTCTGAGCTGACGGGGCGCATGATATAATAGCCATTCTTGAACTTTTTTAGCTTTATGCTTGGGGTCGTTGTCTTGTTGAAATAAAAAAGTGCGTTCCAAATTAAATTTCTGCGCGCTTTCTTTTAAATTTTTGTTTGAAATATCCATAGAAACATATTGGTCCATTGTATGTAAATTTCCCACACCACAAGCACTCATACACCCCCACACTAACACGTTACCACCACCGTGTTTAACACTAGCGACTAAATTTTTTTTTTTAAATGTTCATATGTTTTTCTCCAGTCTTTACCTCTTCCATCTGATCCATGGACATTGAATTTACTTTCATCTGAGAAAATTTCGCGTTCCCTAAATGAAAACGGCTTATTAACGTGCTCTTTAGCAAATTCCAGACGGAAGCGCTGATTTTTCCTACTAATAAAGGGCTTCCTTCTTGGAACACGCCCATGGTACCCCCGTTTTTTTATACAGTTCCTAATGGTCTGGGGCGTAACAATAACATTGTAGTCCCTACGGATCATACCAGCAAGTCAGTGGCACTGGTTTGGGGTTCTAGTTCAACAGATCTCACTACTGCCCGTACATGATTTGACTCAAGTTTAGGAGGACGACCAGAACGGTACCTATTTTTCACTGTACCCATCTCTTCAAATCTTTTAACTATATATCGCACACTGGAAAACCCTAAGTTGACCATTTTTCCTATTATTCTAAAAGTATGTCCCTTGTTTCTTAATTTGACAATAAGTTCGCGAATTTCATGACACACTTCCATTTTATTTTATTTTCATTTCAAAATAGCACTTACTGGAACGTTCCATACAAAATACTAACTATAAAATAGATAAAACTGAGACAAAAGTGACCTTATATCTTTATTTTGATTTATTCAACTGTGTGCAGAGACCTTTTTTGTTTATATATTATGGTTTATTTTTGTCATTTATAAATTATTTTATTCTGTTAATGTCTATTAATATTTCAGGTATATATCAATAAACTAGAATAGTTTCTGTTTTAAATAACATATACTTTATTCTCGTTATCCCATCATTAACGCTTTTTTAAATACTTAGAAAAAATTTCATATTGATGTGCAGAGACTTTTTTTACTGAGTGTATATTGAAAAAAAATTTAACAAAGGTTGGTATAATTTTCGGACAGTAAAATAAAATACAGTTGTAAAAAAATATAAAAAAAATTATATACAAAAATATTCTAATTTTTAATGTGAATTTTCAATAAATGTTCAAGCATCCCTAGACAATGACACGTGCAGTGTCGAAACGTCGGGAGATATTATATTTTAAATAATAATGAAATAAATATAATATTTTATGGTTGTAAGAAGGTTCATTTCAATCATCCTATAGAAGTATTATTGTTTCTATTGTAAGGTTCTTGTAAAAATAATAGATCGATATTACTTCTAACAATCTTTTTTGAGAAAGCGTGTATAGCTTTAATTGAACGTTGTAAATTGACTGTAAACAGCTTAATGTCAAACCGATATGTATCTTAACCTGATCAACAGCCATAGTCAATGATTTCTTGTAACCTTCTCATTTTCAAAATAACTGATGAACAGGCTGATGTTGAATGATAGCAATCTATTTTTCTTTCTTTCGGGCATATTTATTAAATTTATGCATTTTTTAATTTGTGAATCACACTCTTTTAATTTATAATTTCCAGCGCAAACAGGGCAGAACACTGCCCTGTCTTTCTGCAAAATCTTTCACTAAGACCCAGTCGAGAACATTTTAAGCACGTTAGAAAGTCTTTTGCGTATTGAAAACATTAAGTTTTCAATTAATATTTGGGGAGCACTCTAATACTATAATCCGTTGATTTGTTTTCTTATTTATCCAAAGAAACTTAACTTTCAACTCTTTCTATTGAAAATTTGTTTCTGAATTTCGCTTTTTAACAATATCAACAATATTGTCCGTAATATCTGGGGTATTAAGAATGATAATTCTGGGCCAAAGTTTTCGAACAGGTTATGTCCTAAAGAGTTCACTATGCTTATCGTTATTTCACTGTTTGAAGTTTCCATATCTTGCTTAGTTAAGATTTCTATAATACGGTACTATTACCCAATGTTTTCATTTTATTTAAATCTAGTTTTAGGATAGGTGGGCCAACAGATTGTTTTATTAAATGTCTAGTATCTTCACTTGTATTACTTTTAATTCTGGATCTAATTAATAATTTAAAAGGGGTTTTATTAGTTTCATTTATGTATTTCTTTTATAGGACTTCTGAATAGGATTTAGTCTGATCATTCACCAATTGTAGAGTGTTAATCGGTGTCTCCGATTTAAGTATATCAAATATTCTGGTCAAATCCGTTATTGCACGTTTAGTTTTGTATTGAATGAAATTAGACTTTTCCAAACGTTCTGAAAAGTATGAACGAATTTAATTAAACAAACCGCCAACTCAAAGTTCAAAATAAATTAGCAAGTTACAGAGGGTGGAGAGGGGGAAATCTTCACGCGCACACTCCCAGACTCTGTCTCCAACATATATATATATATTGGAATGTGTATGAATGGATTCATCTTGATTATAATGTTACAATAATAATCAATTAAATAAACAATCCAAAAATATCCAAAGAAATGAACAATTTATTTGTAAATTAGAAAATTGAAATAAGTAAGACAAACACTAGAATCATATCACTCGCAGGTCCAGCATGATACGTGGATGAAAAAATATCGCCCTCATACCCATCACAGTAGCTGTAGATATGCACATATGTGCTAATCCATTTTAAGTTGGCGCAAAGATACGTATATCTGTAGTGTGTATCCTTGCCGCAGATATCATTTTCTTTTCGGCCACATTCTACCAATTGGTTGGCCACACCAACACCTAGTCCATCGCAAACCAGTGGACCGCCATGATCATCGAAACATGTATCTCGTGAACCATCAATAGTGCCGCACAAGTAACGAGGATTAATATCACTACAACCGCAAGCTTGGCTGTCATATCTAATTTTATATATGTTCGCGTGTAACAGTGTATCATCATGGGTACTTTTGCCGAATCCAACAGCGATACAAGTCCGTTCATTTTGATATGCTTTTGTCCATTTGAAAACTTGCTCATTTACTTGAAGAGGTTGGCAATGCGAGCCGGATGAAGGTGGTCTGCGTACTTTGATTAAGGCAAGATCAAAACTTCCATCTTCTCTATTGTAGAAAGGATGTTTGATTACCTGTAAACTCTCTATTAGATATCCTGTATCACGGTTGGTATAATTAACCGAACCACACCTAATAATTGATCTCGTAAGGACACCACCATCAAAACAATATGCCGCTGTTATTACCCAATCAGAATGAATAAAAAAGCCTGTGCAAATTTTCATTCCAAACACACGGAGGTAATTCTGTATAGAGACTACATACGGTACTCCTTCCACACTGATATGTTGTCCCGGCCATGATCTAATCGCCAGATCTTCTATATCATTTGTATGATTTCCACTGCATATTACATTAAACACATTAAAAAATAATAATGCCACAGCAATCATTGTCGGTTTGTCTGATGAATTTCTGATCATAATTATTGGTACTTTCTCACTTCTTACAAACTAAGTAAATTGAACATAATTTTGTAAACACGAATATATTATACGTATTAAAAATTAAATTTTCCCCTTGAAAAAAGGAACATATGGATAAATAAGTTCACTGTTTCCAGGGAAAATTTGATAAGTTTCATTAAGATGCTTTGTACTATATCGTTTTTCTCAGAACCCATGGTTAATAAACAATTGTCTAACTATGTTATCTGTATATTTAAAAAAAATAAAAATATTTTTAGGTGGTTCTGAGAAATGTGAGACGTTAAAATTCAAAAATCTGTTTGTTCATTATTGGCTGTGTACAATGTAATCATTCTCTATCTGCGTCTGTTGGTAGGTGACACTTGTCCCCTAACCAAGCTAAATTTGAAGTTTAATTTGCCATTTTATATGTAAATTAAAGTTCTGTGAGTGTGGTGGGGGTGATACCATTTCAAAAAATCTGGAGTGAAACACTCACACAACTTTCTCTTGCTCTAGTTCTCAAAATTATACTCTTGAAACACGGAATTTTGGTCATCTATTTGTTTCTAATTAATTTTCTTCGGATGATAGAATAGTATAATCTATTATGATAGCACTTTAGAGAAAAATAAAACCCCAACTCGTGCCCTTAAATATATTTTACCAAATATATTGTAAATAAAATTTGTAGACCTGTGTATGTTTAGTTCATATAGGGAGTTTCAAGAAAATCGTCGGAGCCATTTTTGAGAAAATTGCGAAATGGAGAAAAAATCATTTAGTAAAGTGGTAAATCAAACTACTTCTGATCCAATTTTTTTCAAACTCGGAACTTCAACAACATATTCAATTCTAATTATCATTATTTAGATGACAGAATTGTCTGAAAAATTAGAACACTGCAGGAACTTCGATGGGAGACCATAGCCAGGTCTTGCTGAAATAAGTGGGGTAAAGGGTTAGTGTAGCAACAAAAGACAGAAAAAAAAGTAATTCTTGTGTAACAGTAACTTTATTGAAGAAGTAGTTGCTTCCCAGACCTTTTGCCTCACAACTGGACTTGAAAACGCTCATTGACTAGTGGTAAGCTCTGGGAATCGCACCGATTTTCCGAAGGTCAAACAATCCTTTCCAGAGCTGTCCATGAGGTTGCTGGTTAGAAGATGTTGTCACGTCAGTCGGACGACCACTATAATTGGGCAGATTGTATAACCTAAGAATCTGTTGGAAAATGAATGAATGGATATTATAATTATGATAGAAGAAGAATTGATGAACGCTCAATTTGAGCTTGAGAGGATATGAGTCCAAATAAGATACAAGGGTACTTGTAGTATTAGATACTGAGACACAATGACAAATGACAAATGTTGAAGTATATATACTTACCTCGGAATGTTATAGCCTCTCACTCTTCAATAAATAGGAAATCGTTCTCTGTGGTGAATAGATTACGTCCAAGCGGAACACGTAATTTAAGTAGACAGTCAAGAGACACCTTTATGGGCCATTTCATATATCGCGTAAGTGACATCTGCCAGCTTACAATAACGAAAATTAAATATGAGTCACAGATGTAAGGAAAATTATCTTTACTCACAGATGGTTGTAAGAGGTTAATATAAGCCAACTTTGATGCTGCCTGAAGTTGGTTGAATTAATGGTCACCACAGCCGTAAAGGCCCTTAATAGGCACTAAATAATGAATTAAATGCTTAATTGAATCACGAAATGAGGCTATAACTGATGACACAACTCAGGAAGTAAATACAACACTTCTTGTAGTAAATATAACGCTTAAACATTGAAGAAGTAAAACACTTAAACAAAACTCCATTAAACGGTTTCACAATTAAACAAGACAGTATATAGTAATCTTCAAGATTAGAATTAATAGAGTAATGGCGTCTCTCATAGCGTTGGTCTAGCGTATCTCGGAAGTGTGTGTGTCTTTTAGCTCTCCACGCGGGAAGAACTCAAAATATTAATTAGCCCCTGGCTGGGATGTGGCGGGACCTAGGAGTAGGCGATCAAAGTAAAGGTTACGGATTTCGTCTGCACAACGATACACCTTAAAACCCCAGAAGTACGTAACAGTGTATTCTTGAAATTTCTTATCTCCTCCCTACTAAAAATGACTTGATAAAACACAGAGCATACTTAATACCACTATTAAAATTTAGCTATAAGTATTCTTCAAACATACGATTTACTGTACACTATTTTCAAATGTCTATTAATAATAATTCCATTTTGTCATTAAACACACACACATAGTAACATAACCTTATAACCTCTCACAACAAGCCAACAAGTGTCGTGTGTAACAGAAAAATTGCGTTGAAGTGAACTCTTTACAAGAACTTGATAAATTTACTCTGACGGTGGATGAAAATCCGAAATCGTTTAGGTATAAGAGAAATATGCATGCTACGACCGGAAAAATACCAGGATGTTATACAGCATTGTGGACCCATCCACTTATTCAACGAATATTTTTTATATAAAGGAAATTTTTGTAAGAGAGTACTTAATTTTATGAGGAAATCAAGGCGGACTATCTTCTGTGGATGCCAACGGATAGGATGGTTGCGAAGTATTTCTTCGAAAGGAACTTCCATATTGTTACACCGAGCAGAGGCGAATGGGGCTGTGACCCACTCCTGTTCGGTAACTCGATCTGGTACTCAGATGGATCTAAAACTACGACTGGGGTCGGAGCTGGGGTCTACGGGGGCAGGTCTAAAGTTAAAATTAAGGCCAGCTTAGGGAAGTACGCCACAGTCTTTTAGGCTGAAGTCGTGGCGTTACAACTCTGCGCTAGGGAGATTATAAGGCAAAGGATAGTGGGTAGAAGAGTGGCCATATACTCCGACAGTCAGGCAGCCCTGAAGGCACTTTCCTCACACCAAATAGTCTCAAGACTGGTGTGGGACTGCCTACTTGCCCTCACCGAGGTGGGTACTCGGAATAAACTGACACTCGCCTGGGTGCCGGGACTGCGGGATTCCTGGGCAATGTTAGGGCGGATGCCCTAGCGTGGGAGGGTTCGCAGGATACCTTTATAGGCCCAGAACCCTTCTGCGGCTTGTCCAGGATTCTCATCCAAACTTCTATCAGGGGTTGGCCAGAAGATCAGCGCCTGCGTTGGTGGGAGGGAACACCAGGACAGAGGCAGGCAAAGCTCTTCATTAAAAGACATTTGCCTAAATTTACGAGAGACCTACTGAGCCAGACCCGAAGGGATATAAGTTTAATTGTGGGTCTACTAACAGGGCATAGACACATGCTCCCCCTACAACTTACGGACTGTGCGGTATGCCGATTCTGCTAGGTAGAGGAGGAGACCCCGGCGCACATCCTTTGCGAGTGCGCCGGCCTAGCGAGGATTAGGTTTCTTCAATTGGGGACGGGCCATCCCGAAGCTGGAAGCTTCATGACGGAGCCGCTCTCAGCTCTGCTAGGATTGGTTAGGAGAGCAAAGCTGGGGGCTGTTCTGTAACTTAAGGGGATCCACAATAGACCTCGACTTGTAGATCGCAGTGGAATGAGGCTCCCCTCCCCCGCTTCTATTCTATTCTATTCTATATTTCCATATTTTTATATAATAATTTACAATTTATTTTATTTTGCAGAAATCAAGATGACCAAGAGTATTTGTTGTTATTTTTGATATGTGATGATATTAGTATTTTTTTATATATTGTATTTGACTAATTAATTTTTTTTTTTCAGTTCGCCTAAAGAGAAAATGATTGATTGTATTTGTAATTATGTTTTGTCTATCTCTGTATTTAATGTTAAAATTTTATAATACTTAATTGTTTTCTTGTATTGTTAATTTGCGTTAATGGTATATAGAAAACACAGTCTGCATTCTGCTTCCAAAGCCAGAACACTTCAGGAATCGCCCTCTTAAAATCAGTGCCAGATATAAGTTAAAACATAAGAGCTTTGCATTTAATCTAGAAAAATAATTAATTTCATAAACATAATAGTTGTGATATTGTAAGGTATTTAAATATCTTTAAAGAATATATTTAGTTTACTCTACCAGTGTTTTCTTGATTATTCTTATTACTTCCCTCTTAAACATATACACTTACATGCCCTTTTACTAAACCGCTCAAGCCACAACTACTACTACAGCAAATTCAACACACCAAAAACATTTCAAATACCTATAATGTATACTATCTACCCACATATATACCTATGACTGTATACTATCTACCCACCTAAATACCTATCACTGTATACTATCTACCCACATAAATACCTATCACCGTATACTATCTACTCACCTAAATACCTATCACTGTATACTATCTACCCACATAAATACCTATCACCGTATCCTATCTACATACCTAAATACCTATCACTGTATACTATCTACCCACCTAAATACCTATCACTTATACTATCTACCGTGTAGGAGACCGTGGACGATGTAGCATAGGCCCTAGTTACCGAGCATAAAATAGCTCTTTGCATTCTTAATAGAATGCCGCTGTACGACTGCATGTCCAGTTGTCGGCCCAACAAGCAGCTGCGTACGTTGCGACATTCTCTATCACTATTATAGATAGTCAGAGCCACAAAGTGGGGAGGTCAAGGCTGATTGGCTGCCGACTCGTCACCTGATGATTTATGTGTAATGCCGGAAGTAGCATCCCTGGGAAGACAGGCGTTGACGCTCGCTGAATAAAGCTGACGTATTTAAATAAATAATTCAAAAAATATAAAACCAACTCTAATAAAATAAACTAGCCTTTCGAACATATTCACAAACACTGGCTGCTGCATCAAGTTTTATTTGCAACATTATTTTGAAAAAAGAAATTATTTTTAGTGGTTCTGAGAAATGTGAGACGTTAAAATTCAAAACTCTGTTTGTTCCCTATTGGCGTCTATAATGTAATCATTCTCTATCTGCCTCTGTGAGTAGCTTGGAACTTGTCCCCCCACCAACTGTATATTTATGTTAAGATATAGGAGCATTTGAAAGTTAACGAAAATTTGTCATTTTATTTGAAAAGTGAAAGTTGTGTGAGTGTTTCACACCAGATTTTTTTTTTTGTAATTTTTCCAAACAGTAAAATTTTGAGCCTGAATTTTTATTAAACTTGATATTCTATTTTCACAAATATATACCTATCACTTTATGGCAAAATTCATTTTCCCTGGCTTTAAGAAATCTAGGCATTTAAGTTTCAAATATTATGTAGGTTTGTACGGTGTTATTGGCATGCTGTTCTGGACTTCAGTGTAATCACTTCAATTATTATCAGCTAGTTTATGTACGCTTATCCATCAAGTTTGTACGTTTTATATGGCACGTGACAATTGTCAGAATTTTACTTTATCCAGTAGTAGTCTAGTGGGGCTTCTGATTTTTCTTAAAATGCTAATAATAGAAGGGGGAAAAGAAAACCATAGTTTAGTTAGCTCTCTGTAATGAAGATGTCGTCCAAACTTTAACAATAACTATATTGTCTCCTTGTAGTTCGGAAGTCTTTTTATATATTAAAACAAAAACCTTACTGCCCATACTTGAATCATTTGAAGTCTCCAGCAAGAGTAGTGCTCAAGTGATAAGTTCTTTATATATATTATATATAAAGAGAGAGAGAGTGAGAGAGCATTGGGACAAGATGACCAAGTGAGGAGTGCGGAGGCCTAAGATGTTCCCTACTTGAAGTAAAATGCTCCATTGATATTACATGTAATAAGATTACAAAATTTACATTTTAAATCTTTTAAATAAGTGGGACAATAAATTGTTAATGAGTATGTACACTTTTGGAAATGAATATTAACTCCCGATAATAATTCAAGAAAGTACAGTAAATTGATAAATTAGAAATGTTCCAAAGTTAAAGCTTTTCAAAGTCCCATTTATTCAAATTCGATGAACTCCTCTAAGACCAATGGTGTTCTGGCAGTTGTACTTACTTGTGAATGAGACGGATGTCTATTAAATAGATTTATAATTATGTACTTGTCAGTCTTATGGTTGAAATCCTTGATTACATTGTAAATTTCTCTTTCTGAGAAATCTAGCACATGTTCGGTGCAGATATTGGAATACATTTCTTTTCTTAGTAATTCATATGGTTGTAGATCATCAGACACACCTTAATTTGGAAAAATATTTCCATTAGTGTATTTAATGTTTCCTGCATTGTTTCTGTCATTTAACCATCGTTTTTCTAAATAATAGAAAATATGCTGCTTTCTTCAGCTTTCCTGGCGCTACTTTGCACACACCACTGCTTGGATTAGGAGCGGTGATGTTACTACGTAGTTTTTCCACAAGTCTAATTTCGCTTCTTGTATTTTTTCCTGATGTAGTATTTTCTGTATTTCAATATCTATTCTTTCTAATTTCTCTAAGATAAACTTTACTATAAGTGCGTTAATATTGCCTTCTTAGCCGATTTGCGGTTCGTCTTATTTGAGACAATTCTCTTGTCCACCAGTTAATAGTTTTAAGATTTTTTGTTTCGTATTTGGCTTTCCTAATTGGCATAAATCTTTTACATAATGTAATTAGTATTTTTTCTAAGAGCCTAAGATTACCAAAAATATTTGTGCAATTTATTTCTTTAATATCGAAATTAAAATATATGTGAAATTCCCGCTTTAGACATTCTTCGAATGCCTGATAAAATTTCTCCCAATTAATTCTTGTAGTAATAAATTTATTACGGCTTAATGTGTGTTACTAGCTGTACAGACGTGGAGTGTGTAAACTATGTTTGCTCTGAGCAAGTCTGTGTTGTCAAACTGTCTGAAAAACGCATCCTGAAAATGGGCCATCGCCCGAAACCGGTCGATGACCACAAAATGAAGCAGGCTATCACGGAAAATGTCTCTGATGCTTTCCAGCTCTGCGGAACCAACCACCACCACAACATAAAATATTATATTTATTTCGTTACTATTTGGAATATATCTCCCGACGTTTCGACACTCCACTTGTCATTGTCTAGGGATGCTTGAACATATACTCAAAATTCACATTAAAAATTACAATATTTTTTTAAATTTTTTTACAAATGTATTTTATTTTATTGTCCGAAAATTATACCAACCTTTGTTAAATTTTTTTTAATATATGTGTTTGATTTTATACCTAATATTAAGCCTTCGTTATTTTTAAAAATTGTAAATTTTTGATTTTATAACAGTTAATGTGTCATACGCCCATTGTTTTTTGTTTTTTGTGTCAATTTATAAAAAAAAAATTTCAGCCTTATTTTTAATGTATTGGGTTCTTTTTGACCATGTGGTTTCTATTGAGTTTATTTTAAATGTTGTATTGTATTTACGGCCTGAAATGATATGTGATTATATTTATTATGTTATTCAAACTGTAAAATTTCATTGAATTAAATAATTATGTATAATATGTGTTTTTATTACTTATTGCTGTAATTTGAGTCACCTAATATGAATGGACGGCATGGTAGGCTGATTTGAAAAAAAATTTATGCTGACGTGTTAATACGTGATATATATTATATCTTATATAGACATATGTTCTCATAAAGTAAAACTATGTTAATGGAAGGTCTCAAACTAATTTTAGAAAACACATATTTCACATATCAAGGAAAAATATTTAAACAGACATCCGGGTTATGAATGGGCGGAACCTGTCAGCTCACATCGCTGGATTGGTAATGAATAATATTATAAATACCTGCATCTCTGAAATAAAAATTAAACCATTATTGATTACCAAATGTATAGACGATTTATGACTAATAATTAACAACAATGATAACAATATACTATTCAGTAAAAGAACAGCATACACCGAAATATAAAATTAACAATGGAAAAAGAAGAAAATAATCCAGTAAATTATTTGCACATAACCATAATAAGTCACTATTCTAAATTTAATACTAAATATTAAAAAAAAAAAAAGATAACATCCAATACTTAGTTATATTATCTCACAAACATCCACAACATATTATCGATAATGCCGCAAAAAACCGTATACAGAGAGCCATCAAATTAACAGACTCAATTTATTATAAGGAAACAAAACAGTCAATTTTTAATACACTAATAGAAAACGCTTACCCGATTCAGTTAGGTAATCAATACTGGAGCTTTGCAATAGCACAGCAAAATAGTTTAAGATTGCCAGATGAAAGTGATATATCAATTAATCAAACTATTCATACTGTAATACAAACAAATTACAAATATTATGCATAACGCAAATACATACACTCACAAATAAAATCAAAAATATTTTCAAAAAATTCATTGTTAATGAAATTAAAATATCTAATACAATAGAAAATAAAATAGCATCATACATACCAAAACACAAAGACAAAGAACAAACACATAATTTAAAGGAAGTAGTCTACGCAACAAACTGTGAGTGCCAACAAAAATACATTGGACATAAAAAATTTCTTAAAAACCAGAGTAGAACAACATAAAAAAGCACTAAAAAATGAAACTAACACTGAAACATCATTGATAAAACACTATAGACTTACAAATCATAACTTTGATTTCAACAATACAGCAGTGATAAATAGAGAAAAAACACTATAAAAAGAAAAATGCTAGAGGCAATAAATATAGCTTAAATCTAGATAATATAGTAAATGACAGAAAAGAATGTACACAGGCAAAAGTTTACACTAATATTATCAATACTCTAAAACAATATCTAATGGAGAAATAACAATCAATAACCTATAAAATAATAACCTCCTACATATATATAAAGCAGGCCTGTATAATTACAACAGTTTAAAATAATAATTATAATTTCCAATAATTAAACATTAATAATAATTGTCCAAATTTATTAGCCTTTTTAATATATATAAAACATAAAATAAAAATATAAAAAAATTCACAAATCATATGTCTAAATAAGGTATATCACGTGATTAATACGTCAGCATAAACATTTTTTCAAATCAGCGTACCATGAGGTCCATTCATATTAGGTGACTCAAATTACAGCAATAAGTAATAAAAACACATATTATACATAATTATTTAATTCAATGAAATTTTACAGTTTAAATAACATAATAAATATAATCACATATCTTTTCAGGTCATAAATACTATAAAACATTTAAAATAAACTCAATAGAAACCACATGGTCAAAAAGAACCCAATACGTTAAAAATAAGGCTGAAATTTTTTTTTTATAAATTGACACAAAAAACGAAAAAAACAATGGGCAATGACACATTAACTGTTATGAAATCAAAAATTTAAAAATTTTAAAAATAACGAAGGCTTAATATTAGGTATAAAATCAAACACATATATTAAAAAAACTTTAACAAATGTTGGTATAATTTTCGGAAATAAAATAAAATACAGTTGTAAAAAAATATAAAAAAATATTGTAATCTATAATGTGAATTTTCAGTAAATGTTCAAGATCCCTAGACAATGACAAGTGGAGTGTCGAAACGTCGGGAGATATATTTCAAATAATAATGAAATAAATATAATATTTTATGTTGTGGTGGTGGTTGGTTCCGCAGAGCTGGAAGGCATCAGAGACATTTTCCGTGATAGCCTGCTTCATTTTGTGATCATCGACCGGTTTTGGGCGTTCGTCCATCTTCAGGATGCGTTTTTCAGACGCACAGACTTGCACAGAGCAAACTTAGTTTACACACTCCACGTGTGAAAAAATTTAAGAATTTTAAAAATAACGAAGCCTTAATATTAGATATAAAATCAAACACATACTCTGAGTAAAAAAAGTCTCTTCACACCAGAGTATAAATTATTTAATGAACAAAAATAAATATTAGGATTTTTTTTTAAATGAAGGAGACGTATTTTTATATAGTTTATAATGAATTTTATTTTCCATTTAACAATAAAAAAGAAGTAATTAATTTTAGTACATTAGTTGATATGTTCAGTAATGGCCTCAAAATTTAGAGCAAATAAAGTCTCTGCACACAATATGTTTATGTTTTATGTTTCCAAATTTATTTATTTTAATAACTGGTGGGGCCACCTTTGTTTCGTATTACTTCTCTCAAACGATTCGGTATTGAGATGACTAACTTTTTTGTCAATTCGGGGGGTTAGTTTTAGTCATTCTTCTTTTAAAAGGGATTTCAGCTCTTCCCTGTTTTTTATCTTTACTTTTCTGATCTGACGCCCCAATTCATCCCAAAGGTGCTCAATGGGGTTCAAGTCTGGAGATTAAGAAGGTGTTCTGAGCTGACGGGGCGCATGATATAATAGCCATTCTTGAACTTTTTTAGCTTTATGCTTGGGGTCGTTGTCTTGTTGAAATAAAAAAGTGCGTTCCAAATTAAATTTCTGCGCGCTTTCTTTTAAATTTTTGTTTGAAATATCCATAGAAACATATTGGTCCATTGTATGTAAATTTCCCACACCACAAGCACTCATACACCCCCACACTAACACGTTACCACCACCGTGTTTAACACTAGCGACTAAATTTTTTTTTTTAAATGTTCATATGTTTTTCTCCAGTCTTTACCTCTTCCATCTGATCCATGGACATTGAATTTACTTTCATCTGAGAAAATTTCGCGTTCCCTAAATGAAAACGGCTTATTAACGTGCTCTTTAGCAAATTCCAGACGGAAGCGCTGATTTTTCCTACTAATAAAGGGCTTCCTTCTTGGAACACGCCCATGGTACCCCCGTTTTTTTATACAGTTCCTAATGGTCTGGGGCGTAACAATAACATTGTAGTCCCTACGGATCATACCAGCAAGTCAGTGGCACTGGTTTGGGGTTCTAGTTCAACAGATCTCACTACTGCCCGTACATGATTTGACTCAAGTTTAGGAGGACGACCAGAACGGTACCTATTTTTCACTGTACCCATCTCTTCAAATCTTTTAACTATATATCGCACACTGGAAAACCCTAAGTTGACCATTTTTCCTATTATTCTAAAAGTATGTCCCTTGTTTCTTAATTTGACAATAAGTTCGCGAATTTCATGACACACTTCCATTTTATTTTATTTTCATTTCAAAATAGCACTTACTGGAACGTTCCATACAAAATACTAACTATAAAATAGATAAAACTGAGACAAAAGTGACCTTATATCTTTATTTTGATTTATTCAACTGTGTGCAGAGACCTTTTTTGTTTATATATTATGGTTTATTTTTGTCATTTATAAATTATTTTATTCTGTTAATGTCTATTAATATTTCAGGTATATATCAATAAACTAGAATAGTTTCTGTTTTAAATAACATATACTTTATTCTCGTTATCCCATCATTAACGCTTTTTTAAATACTTAGAAAAAATTTCATATTGATGTGCAGAGACTTTTTTTACTGAGTGTATATTGAAAAAAAATTTAACAAAGGTTGGTATAATTTTCGGACAGTAAAATAAAATACAGTTGTAAAAAAATATAAAAAAAATTATATACAAAAATATTCTAATTTTTAATGTGAATTTTCAATAAATGTTCAAGCATCCCTAGACAATGACACGTGCAGTGTCGAAACGTCGGGAGATATTATATTTTAAATAATAATGAAATAAATATAATATTTTATGGTTGTAAGAAGGTTCATTTCAATCATCCTATAGAAGTATTATTGTTTCTATTGTAAGGTTCTTGTAAAAATAATAGATCGATATTACTTCTAACAATCTTTTTTGAGAAAGCGTGTATAGCTTTAATTGAACGTTGTAAATTGACTGTAAACAGCTTAATGTCAAACCGATATGTATCTTAACCTGATCAACAGCCATAGTCAATGATTTCTTGTAACCTTCTCATTTTCAAAATAACTGATGAACAGGCTGATGTTGAATGATAGCAATCTATTTTTCTTTCTTTCGGGCATATTTATTAAATTTATGCATTTTTTAATTTGTGAATCACACTCTTTTAATTTATAATTTCCAGCGCAAACAGGGCAGAACACTGCCCTGTCTTTCTGCAAAATCTTTCACTAAGACCCAGTCGAGAACATTTTAAGCACGTTAGAAAGTCTTTTGCGTATTGAAAACATTAAGTTTTCAATTAATATTTGGGGAGCACTCTAATACTATAATCCGTTGATTTGTTTTCTTATTTATCCAAAGAAACTTAACTTTCAACTCTTTCTATTGAAAATTTGTTTCTGAATTTCGCTTTTTAACAATATCAACAATATTGTCCGTAATATCTGGGGTATTAAGAATGATAATTCTGGGCCAAAGTTTTCGAACAGGTTATGTCCTAAAGAGTTCACTATGCTTATCGTTATTTCACTGTTTGAAGTTTCCATATCTTGCTTAGTTAAGATTTCTATAATACGGTACCATTACCCAATGTTTTCATTTTATTTAAATCTAGTTTTAGGATAGGTGGGCCAACAGATTGTTTTATTGAATGTCTAGTATCTTCACTTGTATTACTTTAGTTTAGTTTTGTATTGAATGAAATTAGACTTTTCCAAATGTTCTGAAAAGTATGAACGAATTTAATTAAACAAACCGCCAACTCAAAGTTCAAAATAAATTAGCAAGTTACAGAGGGTGGAGAGGGGGAAATCTTCACGCGCACACTCCCAGACTCTGTCTCCAACATATATATATATATTGGAATGTGTATGAATGGATTCATCTTGATTATAATGTTACAATAATAATCAATTAAATAAACAATCCAAAAATATCCAAAGAAATGAACAATTTATTTGTAAATTAGAAAATTGAAATAAGTAAGACAAACACTAGAATCATATCACTCGCAGTTCCAGCATGATACGTGGATGAAAAAATATCGCCCTCATACCCATCACAGTAGCTGTAGATATGCACATATGTGCTAATCCATTTTAAGTTGGCGCAAAGATACGTATATCTGTAGTGTGTATCCTTGCCGCAGATATCATTTTCTTTTCGGCCACATTCTACCAATTGGTTGGCCACACCAACACCTAGTCCATCGCAAACCAGTGGACCGCCATGATCATCGAAACATGTATCTCGTGAACCATCAATAGTGCCGCACAAGTAACGAGGATTAATATCACTACAACCGCAAGCTTGGCTGTCATATCTAATTTTATATATGTTCGCGTGTAACAGTGTATCATCATGGGTACTTTTGCCGAATCCAACAGCGATACAAGTCCGTTCATTTTGATATGCTTTTGTCCATTTGAAAACTTGCTCATTTACTTGAAGAGGTTGGCAATGCGAGCCGGATGAAGGTGGTCTGCGTACTTTGATTAAGGCAAGATCAAAACTTCCATCTTCTCTATTGTAGAAAGGATGTTTGATTACCTGTAAACTCTCTATTAGATATCCTGTATCACGGTTGGTATAATTAACCGAACCACACCTAATAATTGATCTCGTAAGGACACCACCATCAAAACAATATGCCGCTGTTATTACCCAATCAGAATGAATAAAAAAGCCTGTGCAAATTTTCATTCCAAACACACGGAGGTAATTCTGTATAGAGACTACATACGGTACTCCTTCCACACTGATATGTTGTCCCGGCCATGATCTAATCGCCAGATCTTCTATATCATTTGTATGATTTCCACTGCATATTACATTAAACACATTAAAAAATAATAATGCCACAGCAATCATTGTCGGTTTGTCTGATGAATTTCTGATCATAATTAT